>CAEMYA010000307.1:645038-710556 GCA_903131615.1 Diplodus sargus | reverse complement strand
CTCAGCTCTACCCACTGAGCTACAGCCGCCCCAATTACAAAACATTGTCAGTCAATTTCACATGAATGACAGCCAAGTAAAACAAAGTGTATACTGCACAGTAGGGGTGATATTATGGTCTCATTCCAAAATAAGCTGTAAGCCAATAAAGGGTTTATTCTTTACCTTATATTGGTGTATTATATAATTTTCATGGCTGACATTTTGACTTGTCAAAGCACGAAAAGCACAGCTGTTACCAATAATGTTAGTGATCGCTCCATACTATGAAAAAAATGTTCTCTGATCTCTACATATATAAGCTGACCCTCCCTGAGCCTGCCAACTCCCAGAATGAGGAAAACAAGCGATTCCTGCCTGGTCTCTGCAGCCCATCCACTGGTAACACGGTGCTCCTACAGGCTGTTCAGATTCAGCCCCTTTCGTTACGTAATGAAAGGAGTCATTTTCATACCGATCTGATATTAAGATCGGATATCGGCCCCGATATTGACAAAACAGCTGGATTGGGGATCGGAAAAATGAACAGATCCACCGGCTGATCCATTTTTTTTTTCTTCTCCGTCGCAGCACATCCTACGTCATTCGTCACACTTTTTATTAGTTTATTCTCAGGTTCAGCTGCTATGTTTTATTTTGGATTCCTGTTTGCAGGACGTTGCACTTACTCACGTCACATTTCTCCGCTGATTATCTGTTAGCCCTGCCATCAGTTGTTAGCCTCACCGATTAGCTGTTAGCCTAACAACGTTAACTTTCACACCGACGTACTCAATACTATGTGGGCTGTCTATCGTTGCTCTGTTGGTCGTCCCTCCACCACAACCTCGGGGTTATTCACCGCCGGGCTGCTTTGTCGCTCTCCTCTGCTTCTGCGGTCTCCCCCGGCTCGCAGCGATCTTGGATGGTCGCTACTCCTCCGTTGCGGGCAGGGTCTTCCGGTGTTCTGCACAGGAACACCTGGACCTCTGCTGTCACTTCACCCCAAGCTTCATCGCTTGGATTGGATCTCTTGGTCTCCTGCGTCGCCCCCGCTGTGTGCACAAAGCCTCCAGACGCTAGTTTGTACACGGATGGTGCTACTGACTTTGGTGCTAGTGTTCCCTCCGTGCTGACTGACAGGCGCTTCATTTATTGTGAAAATGTATTGTCCATTTAAGTGTCCTTGGGTACCCTGACAGCCGCTATATAAATTAAATGTATTATTATTATTAATGTTACGCATGTTCACAATGTTTGGTATATGTTTGATTATTTTGTCTTTGTTAGGAAAGTATTGTTTAGTTAGGAAAGTTTGGTGCCTTTAGTCTCTTCCACATGGTATAAGGTGGACGGTATACAGTTTATTATTAATTCAACAACGGTATCGGATCGGTATCGGGTATCGACAGATACACTAAGTCCAGGCATCGTGGACTATATCGTGATATATCGTAGTATTGATATTTTGGTACTTGTTAAAGCAAGAAAAGCTAAGGTGGAATGTATAACATTAATGATGGCTTTGTTGCATTTAGGTGAGCAAATTCGAAGGCTCTGGTATTATGCATACTCACTGATGCAGCTTACTGGTTAACTTAAAGGTCCCATATTATACTGTTTTTCATCAATTTCACACAGCTGTCAAAGGGTCCAACAACACTGTATTCGATATGCATTGCCCCACCCCATCCATGGTCCTGAATTTCAACTGTCTAAAAATCACTCAAATGACTGAGAGCAGGCTGTTTCTGTGCCTGCACCTTTAAATGCTAATGAGCTACATTTGTCAACGCCTACTTGGAGAGCCTTGCCTGCTACACGCCCCTCTCCGGGTGATGATGCTAGCGGTAACATACGCTTATGTTATGGCGGATGTATATGTATTGCTATGGCTCGCGGAGATGCTGTCGTTCAGCCATACCACTTTGACCCAGAATCAGACCCAGAAGGAGAGGCTCCTGAAGAAATAGAGACTCTGCAGCTGCAGCAGGATGTTTCAGAATGGTTAGTGTGTCTGAATAATGTTAGTTTGTTCTATGTGTTGTCACAGTTACTACCATGTAGCTAATGGCTAACAGCTAGCGAAAGCTGTGTTTGCCCCAACACTGTTCGCATCGTCTCTGTCTCCAGTCTGCACATGTTTACAGATGTTTTACTGTGACAACCAAGCTCCATCGTATTATTATTATCATTAAACTCGCTTAAAACATAGCATAGCGGACCGAAGCAGAGCCAACTAGTTAGCCAATTTCCAGCTGACTTCACCATACTCGTAGGCAACTGTAAATACTATCAAACCATGGCGACTCTTACCTGTGGCTCGGGTGCAGTTGCTGCGTCCTGTATGGGTGGGACTGATCCTTTTACGAGGGTCAGTGTCGAAGCAAAGCCAGCTTTGTACTGACCCTCGTTACTGAAGCAGTCCGATGCGAAGTGGTTAGCACACACACACACAAACTTACACGAACCACAGCCAGCAAGTTGTCTTTGAAAAATGAAACGCAACCACTGTCTCTTCTGTTGTTCTGTAGCTGGGACAGAATATAGACACTTGCGTTGATTTTTACAACCAACAACAGAGCAATTTGCGTGTCTAGCTTTGAGCGACGACATTGCGCAACACTGCTATCTTACCGCTTTACACACCGAACTTCACCTGGGGATGAACGCCCCCCTCTTGAATATCTCCTATCATCATGCAGAGGAGGACGGCCTATGAAAATGACTCCTTTCATTACGTAACGAAAGGAGCTGAATCTGAACAGCCTGTAGGAGCACCGTGTTACCAGTGGATAGGCTGCAGAGACCATGCAGGAATCGCTTGTTTTCCTCATTCTGGGAGTTGGCAGGCTCAGGGAGGGTCAGCTTATATATGTAGAGATCAGAGAAAATGTTTTTCATAGTATGGGACCTTAAATAGAATGAAGCGATCACTAACATTATTGGTAACAGCTGTGCTTTTCGTGCTTTGACAAGTCAAAATGTCGGCCATGAAAATGATATATTACACCAATATAAGGTAAAGAATAAACCCTTTATTGGCTTACAGCTTATTTTGGAATGAGACCATACCATAATTCAAAGCAGTCATTCCCGAAGTCAGTGCCATGACCTCCTGAGATGCCTTTTTTAATGGTCATGGGGTGATGCAATATTTTTCATATTCAAATTTTATAGTTTCTTTTTAAATATATTCAATAATATTAAAATGAGGGAATGGTTTCATTAAGTACATATAATGCTACACTTTCAAAATTGAAGAAACCAACAGTAAACATTTGAATCACTATATTAAAGACCCTGATAAATATGTGTACCACAGCTGATGACATGACAGCTCATGGTTGCTGTTTTCTTTGTTTTACAGGTTCACAGAAGTAAAAAAATAGAGCAGCAATAGAAATATCTGTCCCTTAAATAGAGCTAAAAACTGTTATTGTTTTATACTGTTGTGAACAGAAATCTAAATGCAAGGAGCATTAAGGTGAAAAACAAACAACAGCAGGTGAGCCACCTGTGGATTGAGCGTGACATTAATGATGCAGCCAATCAAAACGAACATGGTATGGAATGATATTGCAACAACCACGTGCCCTTACTAGCTTGTACAAAACAACAACATAACCAGGCCTACATCAAATAAGATAAGTAACATCACAATCATTGCGTTCACAGGAGGGACCTATTACCAGAGGACATCTCCTTATCTCACTCTCTCTCTGTTTCACTCTCTCTGTGTTTTTCTGCAAAGCACGTGCGAATGTCAGTAGATTGGCGGGGTAGAGCGAGGGCAGACTAATCCACTAGTCCTAGTTCTCTCGGATAAAACATAAAATTGGTAAAATGGGTTGCCAAATATACTTTGCCGCCCACCAAAGTAAAGTGAGCGTGGTAAACAATGCACTTCTTTTCATTGTTACTGGATAGTGCCCAGACTATGAAGGCTACCAATCACAATGTACTGTAAACCTTAGTGCATCATATTACAAATGCATGGCATGAGCTGTGAATGATTTCAGTTTGCCACATAAAGTGTGTTAGTGTGATGAGAGGATTTATGTAATCACACTGTTAAGCCCAATGTAACCATGATGGTTGCTAACCCCCCTTTGGTTTCCGTGATTTTAGATAAGAAACTCGGAAGTTCACTGCTGCTGCAGCAAAAGGAATGTAAAAATATCTACAATACATTAGGGCTGGGCAATATGACCTAAAAATTGAATTTCCGATTATTTCACACCAAACTCGATTTACGATTTTAATCGATTTTTTTTTTTTCCTGCCTAAAAACAAACTTCAAATGACAAAGAAAATATTAAAAGAATTGCATTTATTTTAATGCTTTTATTTTAAACAAATTTCCCCTGCCATTGTAAACAGTGCACCTTCGAACTCACTTGGAAAAAAAGGGAAAAAAAAGTGCATCCTTTTGAAAAGAATGTGTTCCTTTTTGATAAAATGCTTTTGTAAACATACATTTAACATGTTGGATTGCTTGCTATGATAAAAACAGATCAGTTTCCATATCGGTATTGATAGTGTGAACATAACTTTAATTAGATACTTTATTTTGCAAAAGGTGCCTTTTGTTTAAAAACAGTATTTTATATCCTTGAAGATATGTAAACTAAATTAAACATCTGCATGCATGTATAGTAAACATCACATGTTGGTAGATGTACAGGACATGATGTGTGTGCTTGTTGGTTTTTTTTACACAGTTTTGGCAAGGAAGACGAGCCAGTCTACTACATCTGGTTTGAGACATGCCCCCTTGTGGCTTCGTAGCACAAAACTGGGGTTGAACATTTTCAGCATGTGGACGAACCTCAGGCTTTTCCGCTGTAGATACGGGCACAATATCTTCAGCGATATGCAGCGTGACTGCATCTGTAAAAGCTGTCCCCCAGGATTCTTTCTTTTCATATGGAACACAACGATTAAATGATTTTGCTAATGTTGGCTGCTTTATAGTGGGTATTTGTGGGCTGCCGCGCTCCTGTGCATCTCATAGTGAACAACAAGTGTCCTCTGATACATGTGTCTGTTTGAGATGCTGATATAAATGTGTTGGTCCGCTGCCTTTAGTTGCAACAGTCTTTAAACAAACTTTGCAGACCGTGGTTTGTTCGGGGTCTGACGCTACAGAGCCAATCTACTAATGAGACAGTGCCTTTTTAGGAACAAACTCTTGGCTTGCTGCGATGTTGTTGTGTTTGTTTCTCTGTGGAAAGTCAATGCTGGGGGAGGGCGGAGCCTACTATGAACTATGGGAGCCCATGTGGAGTGGCGGCAGAGCAAGTTAAAGAGATTTTATTTTTTTTCAATCGTCCTAAACCACAAACTCGAATGAATCGATTTCGAGTTTAGAATATCAAAACAAATACTCATATTTTTCAAGGTAAACAAATGTTCCTTATCACCTTTTCAGGCCTGTGATCCACATCACAAAACCAAAGGTGGCATCTAAAGCTCCGGAGCCCAGAGGCCAGGCTGGAGCACCCATTTCCCTCACTTTAACTCCAGCAGCAGAACAGCCAGCCCGACCTCAAGGCAAAAAGAAGGGAAGCACACCCAAAGCTGAGGACTCTGATACAGACCCTGAGGCACCTGTAGCCCAGCAGATGCTCTCCTTTGTCATGGATGACCCCGACTTTGAGTCTGAAGCATCAGACACACCAAAAATAGCAACGGTAAAGTAGAACAGATTTTTAATCGCAGCAGATTCATTCCGACTCAGTTCACAGCTCTTTTGAGAGCCTGAGCTTTTAATGGAATTGTTGGAATTGAGTCAGCTAGTACTACTTAATATTTTAATTGCAGTTCTGTCACACTGCTTCTTAAGAATCCTTATTTTTTCAGTCTCAGTCTTTTGGGAAAACTGAACCATTTTCTCATGTGATTTTTGACTGCCCCTTTCTTCCCAGGATGCATTTCCAGTCAGAGATGAGCTTCTGTCTGACCTCTCTGATGATGACATGCAGTTAGCCAAGGTACCAGAACCTCTGAAGCCCACTGTGATCTCCTTCAAACACAAGGATGATACCGACCTGTTTGGCCTCGGCATCCAAGAAGAGGCTCCTGCTCCCAAAGACAGCAGTGAGGAACAGGAAGGCAAGTCATGAAATATCTGTCTTTGTGACTCTGTAACTGTAACTCAGTTGACATTTTGAATTGGATTCACACTAAAATCCACAAATGATTGATTGTGTTCCCAGTCTTTTATGGTGACTGCAGCAGCTTGGTTTTTTACCCCACATTTAGACTAATTCTGTCCTATGGACAAAAAACTCTTCTTGATCTTTATCCAACCACATGACCGAAAGAGCAAGACAGCATCATGTTCAATCCAAGAAAGGGTCATTATCCAAAATGAATAGAACCATAGGTACATATACAGGTACATAATCACAATTACATTGGGAGAGTGATTGCTAGATTTAAATGCATTTTTTGAATATTTTATGTTTTAAAGTAAAATATCTCAGCAAGATAAATCTGGTAAATTTATTAAGACAAATCTGATAACCTACCTTCATCCGCGACTGCTCCAGTGGAACTGCTCATTGGCCATAGATCAGCCTGTAGTGGTACTGAGCAGCTTCCAGGTGTGAATGTGTAACTGAGTAAATGTGATCAGGGCGTTCCTGAAAAAGAGAGCATTGCCCCCGCTCCCCAGGTGAAACATTTCCTGGATCCATTCCTTTATCCAGATCTGCACCAAAAGTTAATGGGGTCTATTCTGAGCCGAGACCCACCCTCTATCTGATTTTAGTGGAAGACCTTTCAGTAGCTTGTGTGTAATCCTGCTGACTAACCAACCATCCAAAAAACAGACACTGCTGAAAATATAAGATCCTTGGCAGAGGCAGTTTAAAAGATGTTAAAGACATCCGTTTGTATCTGCTCCTTTTTCAGAGAGAGAAGGCAAACACTCCTCCAAAGAAAAGAAAAAAAAGAAGAAGAAAAGCAAAGAGGTAAAGTTGTTGCTGTTATATACTGTAAGTAGTAATGTGTCTTAAAACCAGTAATATCAATACAAAAAATTGTCATTTGATTTTCAGGAAGAGGAAAAGAGCAAGAAGAAACACAAACACAAGAAAAAGGAAAAAGATGAAGCTGCAGTAGTAGATGAGAAAAAGAAAAAGAAATCCCGGCCCAAGAAAACAGAAGTGGATGAGTTGGAGGACTTTCTGGGTGGGGGAGCAGGATCGGTTAAAAGAGATGATGGTGATTATGAAGAACTATAAAAGCTCCTGTTTTAAGAGGAAATGGAGCCACAGAACAGCAGTGAGGTGTGTGGTTGTTCAAAAACCTCCGCATAAAGCAGCATCTCCAAGCCATACGCAATACACAAGGCTACCGACAATGCCCAGGTCAAATACCCAATGACTCTGTACCTGTAAATTCCTTCTGATTGATTTCCCCTCTCTGCACTACTGCTGTCACTTCCATTCCAACCTAGGAGAAATGGCATGGAGAGCCATAAGTACTGTAGTGACTCGTGACATTAAAATTTGATGATCGCTCTAGCCACAGATTGGCTCTTTGTACTTTAAGATTATTGAATATGTTTGCTTAACATTTCCTTTGATTTGATACACTCTGCAAGTGATCCACTCCAAATCAGCTCTGTAAATACGGTTCCCACTTTGTCCGAGTGTTTGTTTGGTTGGTTGGTGTAGTAATTGAGAGCATGCTAGAAGTGATGACTGGCTCCCAGTGTTCTGTCTTTTCTTTCCTACTTGTTTGCTTAAATGTTTAATGGCAGATTTAGTCTTGTGTCTCTAATTATGAACATTGAAGAACAATTCAGAGTGAGTAGATTTAAGATCTCTGTCCATCACAACAAAGGAAATAACTTCCCCCATTTCACACCCTGAATATGTCCACACTAAGCTTGTTTTATCCTCCATCCACACTTGGCATGCATTTATCTTTCCCGAGATCAGATCTTTTCCATAATGGTCTGAAGTAGTTGTAAGCCTTAAAATCCTGGCTGTGCATTTCAGGTTTGATCAGAAAAAAATAGCTTTTGGAAATCAGTGAAGTGATGTACACATGGCTGTGTGGCAACCAAGTCAACTCTCTGTGCTCACTCATTTAATGCTGATACAGCTGATCTTACAATACAGGGCTCCTTGTTAATCTGTATGAATGTAGATTTTGTCAGACAGAGGACATAACTGAGTTATAAACAGCTGAGACTCGGTAGAGTAACCAGGCTGTGTCTGTCTCACCAGGTGTAGGCTGTATGGTGCAGTTGATTGTTTGTAATCAGAGAATAATGAAGGTGAGAACTTTGCCAAGATGAGAACATACATATCATGGCATTAGGGGTAAAAATTAGCATTGGGCCTGACAGTTACACTTTTTATTCTCCACTGTGTAGTGGGGAATGAAAAGTCTGAGACGCCTCAAGGCACTTGACACATAGTAGCACAAAAATACCATTTGTTTTCTTGTTTTAGCTACTTCTATGACGTGTCCCATGATGTTTACCCACAGAGCACTCTTCAAACACAGTTGTAAACATAGTGGGTGGAAAAGACTTCTGTGAACTGACCATGACTTGTTCCTAGTTGTGTATCAGGTGGAACAGTGAGTCTGATCTGTACATAATGTTGTTCTTTTGCAAAGTCCCAGTAAGAATTATGACTGACTGCCTAATGTGACAGTGACCCTTTTGGGAGACAAAAATATTGTGGAGCATTAGTCATTCTCCTGGTGTTTCAGTGTTCTGATAATGATGTGGACACATTTTTTTTCACAGCATTGTAATCATTAACCGGCTTCGTATGGACATTCTGAAACTGACAAAACCACCAAAACCACTCTGACAGTGAACAAGTCATCACTGATGATGATGTAATTTCATCTGCAGGTCAAAATAGCCTGTACTGTTACTTCCCTACCCTCTTAATTTAACGTAACAATTAATTTACCAGCCACCTTCTCTGCTTCATGTTTTCTGCAGTTGCCTTAATGGAGGTTACTATAAGGGAATGATGTGCCGCTATCCTTGTGAACCATTTTTAAGTGTTCTTACTGTTAAGTGTTAGGTAGCCTGGTTGGGTTCAGGTTGTTGTCGAAGCCTTTTTTTGGTGAAACAGAATCCATACCATCCTTGAAGCCTGTTCTAAGATTGCAGTGAATCAGTACATTTGTTTGTCTTTTGTTTTTGTTTGCCTCTCATCCGACAGAAAAACACCATCCATATAAAGGAGTATTATGGACTTCTGATATATTTCTCTGTAAGTAACATTTCCAAGATTTTCTCATTGTTTTATCCTTGTGTTATTTATTGCTGCTATTTTGTTTTGTTGCAAAATGTCAGGGTTTTGTTTGTGTGATTTGTGCTGAAAATGTCCTCAACAGTCAAAAATGATGCAGCTTTTAATGGGTTGCAGGTGTTGACATTTCCTAACCTTCTCCTGTAATACATCAAAGGTTTACTTCCACTGCTCTTAAGGAAATGTAACCAGTAAACTTTTCACGTTATTTTTTTTTTTTTGTTGTTGTTGAATGCCTCAAATTGTCTGCTCATGATAGATTGAGATGAAGTGCAGTATCTTCCATACATACATCACCAAATAAGTGAAGCGTTCTTGCATCACAAGAGAAATTATGTGTATTTTTAGACAGGTTTCATACGGTTTCCAACTACCATACACATATGGTTACACTCCGTTGGTTTACAAAGAAGTTATGTTTGATATTCCAAAGTTGAAACTATGCAGCATTGATCCTGAATACTGTATGCTCTTTTTTGTCTTTGTCATGTGATTGAGGATAAATGCTGATAGAACAGTTTCAAGCAAAGCATGATACTTCAGTGTACAGCAGGAAAAGAATGTATAAAGTATAAAAATAAATCTATATATTTGAAGGGCTTTGTTCCAGAAATGATATTACACCATGTGGAAACAATGTCACTGAAATCCTATGAAATAATGTTTACAGGAAAGATCTGATAGGGGAAATAATCTAAAGTAGTCACATTTCTGAGAGTAGATATGCACACAAAAATACTGTTGTTCAGATATGTTTTCCAAATGGATGTATGGAATTTTGGAATGAAACCCTTCATTTATTTTTCACCCCATGACATGTCCCATCTTTACACTATGTGTGAGTTTGCCTATGTTTGGTTTGTCCAATAAATGCAAACTTATTTCTTCAGACAGAACATTTGTTGCGTCGTGTTTTAAAGGGATTTCACCTCAGAAGTGTAATTCACCATGACTTATGCACTGAATATTAAAGCCCCTCCCATGTCACTCTAGTCCATTAAGGGCTGCCAGGATGCCACGTAGACTACCTTTAATCATTCCAGCTCAAAGAAAGATGCTGCATTCACATACTCTGAATCCTCCAGAGCTCTGCTCACAGCAACATCTTCAAAGGGCTCCTCTGCCTTCTAAAGGAAGAAAAGAAAAAGCAATCCATGATTTAAGGATTCTATTCTAAATTTTAAAGATTCAAATTTTTCAGAAACGGTCAGTGATTTACCTTACTGATGTGTTTTGTTGTTGCTGTGAAGTAAAGATTGAAGAGTTTAGCTGAAGCTACTACAACAAAATATTATTTGCTGTTCAGTGAGCAGGATGTGAGACTCCTGAGGTCATCCTCAACACTCGGTTTCATAACCAGTTAAAAGTTCCTTGTAAGACATTTAATGTTCTCTTCACGTGAATCAGTTGTACTTGCTCATCAGCATTAAAGTTAAATAGTGTGTTTTTTGTTCAGTATCCTCAATCTTCACTATGGTACCAAAAAACATTCTCTGAATGTTTTGTATTTGTCGTATTTGTTTGCTTTTGCTCATTGTACTCCTAACTGCCTAAAATGAAGTTTAAATGTCTATCTTTGTTGATGGTGCAGCAGAATTACTTACTTCTGGTGCAGATGTTAGTGAATATGGTCACCAGGGGGAGCAGAGGCAGCAGAATCCAGCGAGTGAAGCTCCAGATGTAAGCAAGAGAGGCTACAGGGGTGGGTGGCAAAGAAGAGTAGATGTAATTTGAGTATTGATAATGGAATGATAAGGATAGCTTTATTCCATTTCTTCCAGTTCTAAGTGCTGTATTGTAGTCAACTGGATTTGTTTCAGTTTCTTGAAGACGTTTCACGTCTCATCCAAGAGGCTTCTTCTAACTAAATGGATGGGGGTTAGCAGGCTTTTAAACTCTGTGGGAGTGTCTTTACAGAGTTGTTAAGGTCACGTGTGAGCTCTGAGTTTCAGAGTCGTTAGGGCCACTTTTGGGTCGTTGGTCCAGCTGGCCTTCATGTTGGTTGCTAGTGTTAGGTGAGTCCAAGTGTTAATGGTTGTTGAGCTGTCTGGGGAGGCAACAGCATTGTAGGTGGATGATAAGTAATGACGTAGTCCACCTCCTCTGTCCAAAGACAGCAGTTCCAATTTGACATAGATAGATTATTTTACTCCTTCAGATGTAAGTGGTTAGTTGTTGGCCCTCCTGTGATGTGCCATTCATTTATGGAGAGGTTGTTTTGTCTCCCAAATGTACAAATCAGTGCAGTCCTGCTGCATTGAACAGCATGAATTACATTACTCTGTTCATGCCTGGGTGATTTGTCTTCAGGGTGGACAAGTTTCTGCTTTAGTGGATGGATGAATGCATAGATAGATACATAGATAGATTACATCCTTAGTATTAGTAATCACAAATCTATATGTGACTAATCCTACACATCGTAAACATAATCCATCAGAGCCTGATGTCTGACCTGACCAAGTTCTTTGTAATATTTGGATGTTCCCTTCTACTTACAGCTGTGGAAGTAGCCTTCAGCCAGCTTGATGATGGTGTCATTTTTGTCCAGCACACCACACCAGTATACTCCCTCTCCATGGCTGGGCTCCAGCACCTCCACAGTGAAGGTGTCTGGACCCTGGGTCACCTTGAGTTTGCCTCCATCCACTACGTGTGCACTTTGGCTGAAGGTAAGGCCATGGCAGCAGTCAGTGGAACTCTGCCTGCACCACACCCTCAGTAGGCTCTCGTGCTCTAGTTCATAGGGACATGTCAGCTTCTGCCAGTACACCGCCTCACAGGCTCCTGCACACAGCCATGTAGAATGAAATACGTGTTAAACTGTGAGCTCCTACCAATATAAAAAGAGGCCTAACCATTATAAGTAATTTGATCATCTTCACACAACCACAACTTTTTCCATTATTCCGTATGTTTAAAAAGGCTTGCTAATCTATGAATTTATCACATGGGGTATATCCTGTAGGTTGCACCATGCATGTAGTGGTAGATGATGTGTTATGTTTACATTTTCTAAATGAATGTAGTAGAAAGTGATTCAAAATGAATAAAGCTTTAGTAGATACTATTTCACAATACTCCAGTTGGCTTTATTTTAGCATCAGTATCACTTTTTCCATGGATTTCAGGTAGACACACACACACACACACACACACACACACACACACTCTAAAATTAATTTCAGCAAGTGGTACTGACAGTAAATCATTACAGTAATTGAGTAATAACGTGTTTAAATGATACAAGGGAACCTCTGAATGTAGGCTCTGTATCTTGGTGAGGACATACACTTACCTACAGCCAAAAGCATAATCAGATTCAGCGAACGCATAATCCAAGCACTAAATGTAGTTATGCTCAAATCAAATCGTCTTTAGAAAGCGGAAGAGAGGCTGCTGTTTAATAAGCGACAGAGGTTCAGGAAATGTCAACCCACACACTGCTGTCTGTCTTCAGGCCCCAGGAGTGGTGGTGTCGTATCATCATATCAAGGGGAACTGGCTTTATAACTTATACCCAGACTAAGTGTATTGCAACTCATAGTAGTGACACATTTTCAGAAGGCAGAGTTTTTTTTTTCACATAACGTCTTAGTGCCAGTCTCAACTCAGCACTGACATGAAAGATGGCCAAATCCTTGAATCTTGGGCTTTTACTTTGAAAACCTGTCAGTCAGTATCGAGTGCTATCATTGGCTCCTCTGTGAGCCAATGAAGGGAACCCTTATACGCACGTCTGCCTTACTCCATGTGAGCAGTGCTGTTGGCTAACTGCGAGCTAAAGACAAATCATGGTAAGTAAAAAATAAGTTTTAGAACTGTGATGACGGCTTTGAGCAGCTCGGTATTAACTGGAGCGAAGAGCGGAGTTTGTCGATAGCAGCCGAGGTGACGTCACCGTTAACGTGGATATTGTGATCATTCATTGTGCGCGTGATATCCTCACTGAATGTAAACATCAGAGTCTGGTCCTCCGATTAAGTCGAGAAACCGATGATGTTTTGTGTAGTTACACGTTACCATAATCTAGATTAGGATAGTTAAATAATATTTGGCTCTTGTAGTTGTGGAAATAGCCTCTTTGTGGCTAGCACAAAGAGCACACCCAGAACTGCATTTAAAAAGTAGATGAATCGTTACCGTACGTTAATTCTTAGCCCTTATTCCTCTTAAAACATGACTAATCCACACATTTCCTTTAATCAAACGCAACTTTCGGATCCGGCATTAACATCAGGTCAATTTATCACCTATAACAGGAGTCAAAACTCTAGATTATAACGTTATTGGTCATGACAAATATGGCATTTCGCATGTGTGCTATTGAAAATATGTCGCTTCTTATTAAGGAATGTCTATGAAATGAATTAAAGGAAATGTTCACCCCGAATTAAAATTCAGTCAGTATCTCCTCCCCCTGTGCTGGTGGACAGTCAAGTGAAGTTTTGTAGTCCAGGAAACATTTGTGGAGCTTCACATTAAAACAGCATTGCAGCATTCTTCTAAAAAACTGAAGTGGCTGGAGACTTGTTTAAAAAGTAAATGGTAATTAATAATAATCCAAGTCCGAGGATGCCAAAAGATCCCAAATTGATTTACAAAAAACTGATAGCCTAAAGCTGAAATCTCCTCTGTAGCTTCTAAGCTATAAGCCATAGTGCACACATACATCTGAAGAAGGGTGCATGCACTCAGCAACGCACCAAGAGTGTAAATGACGTCTTCTGTAATCTCAGGGCTTCTTGAGACTGTCCCCAGATCCGTCAGTTGTTTAGCAGAATTCTGCAAAACTATTTTGCTGTGACGCTCCAGAAATGTTTTGTGGACTAGAAAACTTCCGATTGGCATTGGCGTGATTGTATTCTAATTTTTATTGGAGCTTTACATTTAAGATTGATTTTAACTTTCTGACATGGCCACCATCTAATGCTACTTCCTCAAAACAGAAAATGAAAGTGCAGAACCAAGCTAAAATGTTCCCATAATCATGACATTAGTCTAATTAGAGCCTGCATGTCTTTTATTGAGACAATGTGGTTAATGTTCCTGATGTAATGTTGTTATAGCTTCGTCGAGAGGTGAGACTGCGACGAGAGTACCTGTACAGGAAGGCACAAGAGGACAGGCTCCGAACAATTGAGGACAAGAAACAGAAGCTGAAAGGGGCACTTGATGGTAGGATTGCATGATTGCTATGTGCCATATTTTTCCTGCTGCATTTTATATGCCATGTGGTCAGCAGTGTCAATTATTCTACCGCAAATTATTTTTCTCTGCAGAAAATTGTGTTCTTCCAACTGAGGTACGCAAAGAAGCTCTACAGCTACAGAAGCTACTGGAGTATGACGATGGAGGGGCAGAAGGCCGGTGTTATTTTTTTTCTTGCCATAATCATCAGCATCCTGTCTGACAGCACAACTGTATCAGTGTTCATCCCTTTTTGTTTAATCGTCAGTGTATTCACTTATGTTGATTTCTTGGTTCTTGTCTGTACAGGTGTCAGCTCACACATGGATGATGAGTATAAATGGGCCGGAGTTGAAGATCCTAAATTAATGGTCACCACATCCAGAGACCCCAGCTCCAGACTCAAAATGTTTGCCAAGGTCAGCAGAGGGGCTTAGAGATTGACATATTGAGTTGTATAAGGCTGCTTCTTGCTACTGATCATCATTTAGGCACAGCTACAGGAACTCTTGGTGGCTGACACTGAGCTTAGCCACAGACTGACAGCTTGTTAAATGCTGAACAACATAGCCATCAGTTTCTCATTTTTTTTCTTTTTTCTTGGTATAACGTAGTTTTTATATTTCTGTCTTTGATGGACCTGAGCTACAGGTGAGAGAGAAGAGCAGGGCCAGGACTCAAATACCTTACTCTTTGACAGACTTTTATTCATAAACAAATCGACAGTGGGGAGTAACAGGAAATATTTAAAAGAGGGTGAAGAATGATGTGTAACTTTGTAACTTGTAACAGGAGGTAAAGCTAATGTTCCCTGGAGCCCAGCGCATGAACAGAGGAAACCATGAGATTGCTGCACTTGTGCGAGCCTGCAAAGCCAACAATGTTACAGACCTCGTCATCGTGCATGAAACAAGGGGACAGCCAGGTACGCCTTTTCACTTCAGTCTCTGCTGTCCCTGTTGCCATACAGCGGCACCATGGCAAAAAGTACAACACTTTTCAAGTGGTAAAAGGACAGATGAAAAATAAGGTCAAATGTGTTATGAGTGCACCCTGTAATTACAGAAGTAATATGAAAGTAGACTACAGACAATACGGAAAAACTGCACTTAAAGTACCCAATGTATTTCGGTCCTGTATATTTACAGATGGCCTGGTGGTGTGCCACTTGCCATTTGGACCCACGGCTTATTTCACACTCTACAATGTGGTAATGAGGCACGATGTTCCAGACATAGGCACCATGTCGGAGGCCTACCCCCACCTAATTTTCCACAACTTCACCTCAAGACTCGGCAAGAGGGTGAGTAAGTGCTGGACCAGCACTGTACACATGCCACTGATATTCTCTTTCAACTCTTGTTTGTGCATACAGTTAATTAATTCTGCTCACACAGGTATCAGATATCCTCAAGTATCTTTTTCCAGTGCCGAAGGAGGACAGCAGGCGTGTTATCACATTCTCCAACCAAGAGGACTTCATCACATTTAGGTCACTGTGCAAATTGACTCCCCATGTGTTAATGTCATACTTACTGTTATTTGAGGTAAACATTCCTAAAAGTAACGTTTTTTCATTTACTATTTCAGACATCACACCTACAAAAAAACAGACCACAAGAACGTTGAGCTGACAGAAGTAGGACCCAGGTTTGAAATGAGATGTAAGTATAGATGGACAAAAGAAGATTTTTGGATTTTGGCATTCCCTGCAAATATATAGCGGGGCCTACAAATGCAGCTGTTGAGTTACAGGTGTGGTCCAGACAGTCAAGTGCTGTTTCCCCATCAGCCGATGCCCTTTCAAAATGAATCTGTGCATGGGTCTCTTTTTCTTGTGAGGCTGCCATCAGTGCACTGTGCGAGGCACGGACCACCTTGGCCCGCCTGCACATAAATCTGTTAAACTTCACTGAGAGGCTGGTTATGTTTGGTATCAACATGTGTTCTGACTCATCCAATCACAAGTGGACAGCATTAGGTCTGAGATTAACATGCGAATTGACATGCGTCTCGAGTGACTACCCGTGATTGGATCTCACTTCCAAGCTCGATATCAAAATAAAATGCGTACGTCAGTGGCAGAATCCAGTTAGGGATTTTTTGGATATATTTTTAATTTTTAGGGCCTTTTTCATGGCTTTTTTGACAGGACAGCTTGACAAAATGTCAGGAAATGGGATGAGAGAGAGAAGGGGGCTGTACATGGGTTGCACGCTCCACCAACTGAGCTACTGAGGAGCCCCAATTAGACGTTTGTTTTCTTTACACAAAAAAAGACACATCTTCATGTATAATGTTTGCTGAATTAACAAGAAGGCCCAAATAGTTAAAGTGTTGGGGACTTTCTCCACAGGAGTCAGAGAAGAACCTTTATTGGCTACTGTATTTGAAAAAATCTGAGATGTTTCCATCAGTAAAATTTTGTGTTCTGTACATTTTATGTAAATGATTAAATCAGTTAAAATAGTGTGTTCCAACAACGGTTGGACAGGCTTGTACAGCCGCGCGGTGACAAAAGTACATTTTTTACAAGAAATGGCAAATAACTTGAAGCTTCATTTCAAAATATCAAGCCACAAATTTGTTATTACAGTCTTTTTTGTTAAAACAAAATATCAAAAAGAACATGAACAAAAATAAATCAAATGAAAAACGGGGACCAGCAAAAAAGAAAACAAAAAAAACGAACCACATCCCTTACCTATAACAACCCACCCAGGACTGCATTCAAGATTCAGTTAGTCCAGTAAGACAAGATACCAAAGGTTGCCAAGTTTTCTCAAAGTCTTTTAGTTTGTCTCTAATGAAGAACCGAATCCTCTCAAGGAGGAGTGTGTCCATCAGCTGTGAGCCGTAACTTCAGTGTTTGGACATCCTCCTTTGTCAGAATAAGAGGATAAGCTTTTTAGCAGTGACAAATCCATACGCCAAGAAGCGCTGTAGTGCAGTGTCAGTATCTTTGCTTCTTTAGTTGTCTCCCAAATTATTCAAACTGGATCTGGGACAATCTGAACCTTGTCGTATGCAACGCTGCCTTGTTCCTCTGTAAAGCCTGAAATGGGAAGATAACGTGTGATTAGTAAGTACTCTTGCAGTGGGGCTGCTATATAATAATTGGATCCACGAAATAAACTCATCACCTGTAACCTTTCTGGGACAGCAGAGAGGTACAACCAATCAAGTTGATCAAACGCTTTTGCAGCATCTAGGCTCAATGAAATGAAGTCATTTGAAATTCTAGGAGAGTGTATTACATTAAAAAGGCCCCTAAAGATGAGAAAACAACTTCTTTCAGGGATAAAACCTGCTTGATCAGCATGCACAAGTTTATCCATGAACAAACTTCTGGCTCGAGTCTCAGCCAAAATATTTTGGTCCGTATTTAATAGAGAGATGGGTCTGTAGGGACCTACTTCCTCCAAATACTTCCCGTTCTTTAGTATTAAAGTAATAACCAGTAGACCACTACATGTCTTATATAACTTACTTCCTTATCCATCTGGACTTTTAACATTCTTCAGAGACCCTATTGATTTCAAAATGTCCTCAGGCACTACAGTGGTGTTGATCTTGCGTTGGTATTTTACATTCATCTAGAAATTCCCGCAGTTGACGTATTTATATAATCCCTTATCAAACTGATGAAGTTGATCATTAATGTCACTCTGCAAGGTACAAAGATGACTGATTTTATTTACTGTGTGGTTCTGTCATTTTCTATTTTACATAGTTGTCTTGTCAAAACTTTGTGTGGATAGCATTAGTAGCTTAGATAGTAAGATAGTATTTGTTCAAGCTGACACTTGAGTGGCATAATAGTATTGTATTTTTCTGGGGATGGTTATTAAGCATTCTTTTCATCGAGTTTGTCTGTCCAACTGTAAATGTTTGGCTCTATGGCGCCTCTCCTGAGAGGACTGAAAAGAAATTATGCATCCCCTAATATATGCTTTAATGTTTCACCATTGCCATTGATTTAAAAAAACAATTTAATTTGTGATTCGAAGTATTCGCAGAATTTAGGATTATTAAGGAGATGAGGATCAAATGTATTACCTCCCTCATACATTACATAAATTCATATCATTCATGTATGATTTGATAAGGCCTCTTGCATTCTTATGTATAATTCTCTGAGTAAAAGACCCGTCTAACTATGGGTCTGACACTAAATTAAGATCACTGCCGATAATTAGATGTGTAGTTGATATGCGTGGGATTAAACTTAAGACCTTTCTAAATCTTTATCCTGTATTGTAGATTGATGCTTAAAAGGGGCTCCCTTCTGGATCGATGAGCGCCCCCTTGCCCTCGGGAAATATTTGGCTTATCCATGTACACCTAAGTTTATTATGGGCAACATTTTTCAGATGAGTTTCTTGATAAAAAAATCACATCAGCTTGAAGTGCCTTTAGTTGGGATAGAACCTTGCCCATTTTTACTAGCTCATTAACCCCATTTATGTTCCAGATACAAAATCAAAAGTCACTTTCCGTCTTTATCAAACGTATCCTGCAATTAAATGGTCATTTATCATGATTCCTGTTGGCTTCCTCCTGTTCTGGACTAGATCTATGCAGTTCTGCGTTACGCAGTCCTCATACCTGTCCCGCCACCATTCAAACACTTAAAAAAACACAAATCATCTTAACCTGAACTACCTCAACTTGTGGGGGAAAAAATCCCAAAACATACACCTAGCAAAACAATATTAACATGGACACACTAACCAAAAACGGAGCGCCCTCCACAGTTTTACAAAAAAGGGTTGTTTTTTTAACACAAGCATTTCATATCTCGGAATTGAAATCGTTACCACTGACTACCACAGTAACAAGTTGACCAGACATAGTCTAGCTATATACTTGGTTTTGACCTCGTGTCATTTCTCAGTGGTAATGTTGGTGTTGAGATTGCCTTTGATTTTAAGGCAGGCAACTGCTGTCCAGACCTATCTCTTTTACTAACAGAAGAGATACCAGCCTATGGATGAAAAGCAACGTGGTGTAGTGTGGAATGAGAAGTTCTGTTTTCAGGAAATGGGCATTTTGGGGCATTTCAGTTTAATTCCTCTGTTCTGTAGTACCATTTTTCTTGTACAGTGTGAACATTGTTTTTTTCTTTCTGTTCTTTTGTCTAGTGTACATGATCAAACTTGGCACCCTTGAGAACGAAAGCACCGCTGATGTGGAGTGGCGTCACCATGCTTACACTCGTACAGCTAAGAAAAGGAGGTTTCTTAGTGTGCAATAGGAACTAATGAAGCAAACTGAAGGAAAAACAATGCTTTCTTGATTCCATAAATGTTGTAAAATCTGGAATATAAAATGACAAATTATTATTTTTTGAGTGACATTATGATTCACACTGTTCTTAGGTAAACGTAACCTTTGAACAAACCCATTGTCTAACAGAGACTTAATAAACACTGTATGGAGAGTATTCCAACTGTTGTCATATTGTGTAATAAAATGTGTTTGATAAACCCATTTCATCTGTGTTGTGTTTTGGCCATAGCGAAATAAACCAAGTACATATGCTTATCCATGCAAATATAAATGTCGTGTAAATGTATACTTTAAATGTATAAAATGACAATGCATCGCTGCTTCTGTGTAGTGTACAATACATTGATTGATTAACTTATTTGTTTAAATGGAAATAATTACAGCGACATTCTTGGTGCTAAATGTATACTGCAGCTCATGTACATGACCAAACGGTATACTCACAAGTCCCACCTCATAAATGTACAGCATGTGTTGTCCAATCAAAATACGCAGCTACAAGAATTAACCAATGAAGACGAAGCATTTCCGAGGTTTTCCGCTTTCCCCGAAGTTCTTGACAGATCCGACTTCAGATTGAGAGAATTCAAGATGGCTGCTACAGGTAAGAGTTTAACTTGTATCCTATTTGTATTAAAACGCTGTCAAGAAATTAAATTTTGCTTTAATCGTGACGAATGTTTAGACAACGCGGTGTCTTGCTGTTTTACGCATGTCAATTAAAAAAATGAGGGTAGCGTATTTTGGGAAGGTACCAGAAGTAGGCAACAAGCTGACGCGGTGGTAACCCCCCACCCCCCCAGTTGGCTAACATTAGCTGGCTAAGAGTAGGCAGCATAAAAGCACAGTAAAGCTAGTTACTGAGTTAGCCAGATAATCTCCTCTCCCAGTCCAGTCAGCATTTAGCCAGCTAGCTCCCACAGTGTCAAGCCCACCTGAGAGGAATTAACGAAAGCTTTGATAACTTTGCGACGTTAGCATTATGTTGCCATCAAGTAATTTCTCACCTTCTTGCTACTGTGCTAACGTTACCAATAAAAGTAGTCTGCTACTTAGCGTAAATCGTTTAAGTGGCTACCCGAGAGAAACATGGCCTCCCAAAATTCGAAATGTCATATCGCACAGCAGGCAAATCCCTTGCTAAGCTAACTGGCTAACGTCAGCTAGCATTAGCATCATGCGAGTAGTAAGCTAGTTGGCTGTTTTGCAACTTTCACCATCAGCTTCATTTCGGCATTATTTTTCAGAGCTTGGCAGGATACATGGCAGACTTTATGAATTAGGTTAACTCAGTACTATAGCTGTTTGAACTGATTGGCAATTCTTGCCGTAACGTTGAATATCGTTGTCGTTTGACTGTGCCGCTGAATTGCACGGGTGAAACTTGACGCTCAGACCCGGTACATGCTAGTCTCTGTTGTAAATAATCGCCTGTCATAATTCAAAACTAAAATAATTGTGTTCCTCCCCACGGACGAAGATTTACGCTATACCTCGTGAGAATGAAGGCTCGCTGGTGTTCGTTACGTTAGGTGTATCCAGTTACACAGTATTTTCAGCAACATTATGAAGTCACATTTTTGAAGTGCTTGCCATCCAGTAGAATAGTGATTCTTGTTATTCAAGAGATGTAGCTATCTCTGCTCAGCTGTCAGCATGTCTAGCTTTTGGAATCCCCGTTCATTACATACAAGGGCAGTGTGAGAGAGTAGAGATGCATCCTCCAATCACCACATCAGTGTAGTTTTCCTCGATAATTCAATAGTCATCAAACTCTATTATCTATCAGTAATCAGTGTCGTGTACTTTTTCATCATCGTTTGTGTTGATGTATAACTTAGCATTTGCTGAACGTTTTACTTTATTGACCCCATGGGGAAATTCTTGACACTTTATGCACATCATCATACTGCAACGACAGGCAAAAGAACTTGTAGATAAAACTTGTAGCTCCTTGAGCGAGTCACCCTGGTATGGTCCTGTGAGTACCAGCCTTGTTTGCCCAATTGAGCCCCTCTGCACCTCAGGGACCCACGCCTTCGCCCAGGGGGGGTATAGAGGAGTGGTGATTGAGTAGGTGTGTGATATCCTGTGTTATTGTAAGTGCAACATGCATGATGGTCTTACGGTTGAAAGAAGTTGGGTGTTAGGAAACCTATTATCTTGATTAGATTATGAGATATTGTATATTGGTTATATTAAAGGAGAGAGCAACTGAAAGTGGTTGTCCTGATGCATGCCCTTTTCATGATATTGATAGATTGTACAGCTTTGTGCTGTATAGGATTTTCACAATTCTCAAAATCCTCAGTCTCACTTGACTTTAAACAGCTACGCCATTTTTAGATTATGGACTATTTATTTGTAGAAACAACACCTCATATTGGTGTTGTTGGTGATCAAATATATATAATATAAAACACTCAATTTAAAGTTGTAATAGCGCAAAATGTGAAGAAAAACATAGTTATTTATAGTTCTTTATAGGTTTTCAGTTGCGTCACAAGTCCCCCTGCATCAATAGGCAAACCGAACCATAAGCCATGGTAAGGATTTTGTAATGACAGGAAATGTGGATCCCCCTTCAAATCAAATTACTCATGATAGGACATTAGTATGTCATTGATCAACTTATACCGAGTGTTTTCCTTGTGAATAGAAGCCTAACCCTAACCCCCCCAAAATCGAATACTGTCTTCAATCGATTTACCACTGAAAAGGTGATTATTTAATTTACTTCTTAGAAATCTACCATAAAAATATCCACTGTCAACCCATGATTTCTAGGGCCACTTTATTTCCACAAGAGAGGTGTATTGTTTCCAAACTGAAATATGTCCATGTTGTTGCAGGATCGAAATAAAGGGCTAACTCTTTTGGATACCACGGTGCATGAAGCTCTCCTGAGGTTGTGGTGTCTAATTCCTGCATCCCCCAACTCCTCCAATCTCTCATCATGTCCTCCACCTCCTCCTCCTACTCTTCCTCGGGAGAGACTAGTCCAGAGGATGTACCCCGAGGTGGGGGCACGATCCGAGTCTACCTCCCCAATAAACAGAGGACAGTGGTGAGATGATTGGCTCTATACTGCTTTTTATCAATTACACAGCTGCTCTTGTCAACAAAACACATTTTTACATATAACACATATGAGTATATAACGTAACCAGATTTTAGAGTAGGGATGTAACAATAAACAGAATTTTACGATATCACAATAGAATAATGTTGCTATACTGTCATGGGACTGTGTTTAGACATGTAATTATTTTGCTTGTAACTTTGAGGGTTATAATGCAGAAAAATCAGTATTAATGCATTCTGCTGTCTCTCATTGTATTGTTCTGTTGGAACAGCAGAGGGCGCAATCATACTGCTTAAGAAGACAGACTCAAACTGTCAGCTTACACAGTAGCCTTGGTAGTGTCTGTTTTTGACAGTGTTTGAGCTGTAGTAATTCTCTGACCTCTTCGGCCTCTGTCCCGGTCTTATGCAGCTCCTGTCAGGGTCGCTGATCCTCTGGAGCCACTCTTTGCTGGTTGTGAATGCCTCCTGCATTCACAACCAATTATCTTGTGTAGTGAAATCACCTAGGATCAGCAGCTGTTTTTTGAATTACACCTCACAGTGTCATCTCAAGTAATTTTGTTGTGGTCAGAACAGGAATATACTATGATCTGTACATTGGACTCGAGGTCTAGCCCGCGGGAGCTTCTGTCACAAATGAATCGTATGAAGTGTCTCTGTTAACTAAATGTGCAGCTGTCACTTTCAATCTCTCTCCTTGTTACCTATATGTACCTAGCCAGTGAATGTCAGGTCAAAGGCTCACATGCTCAAATGCAGTTTCCTGTTCTCAGGTGAATGTTCGACAAGGACAGACGGTGCACGAAAGTCTAGATAAAGCACTTAAAGTGAGAGGTCTAAGCCAAGAGTGCTGTGCTGTATTTCGCCTTCTGGAAGGGTAAGATTGCATTATTGTCTGCCTGAATGTCCTCCCACACCATAGAAATAATGGGTTGCATTTCTTAATGCCTACAGAAAAGATCAAGAGACGACATGTGCTAATTATCATAAGTCTCAGATCCATGTATTATACAGTGCGGTTTGTAGGTATATTTGTGAACTATTGAGACTGGTCTAAGGGTACTGTGGTGCAAAACTGAAGTTATTTATACATGCTGAGAAATACAGGACCTACTAATAGACATTATGTTTGTCATGTGTGCTTTAAACATCATGTGCTAAACTGTGTTTTACTGCATAATTATGACAAAAGAACATTAAGGATTAAAGCCAACAAAACAACCTCAGATTTTGAATTGTATAGGTTTTAAAAGTGATATGTACAATTAAAATACTTAAATAAAATGTATTACATTTTTTCACTTATTTGCATCTTTTCCTCTCTAGTCGCAAGAGACTGACAGATTGGGACACAGACATCACCCCTCTGGTTGGAGAGGAGCTCTTAGTTGAGGTCCTGGATGATATTCCCCTCACCATGCACAACTTTGTAAGTGGCTATCACACACCTACCGTGTTTACAGGTTTATGGCTTCATGAAATGCCTCATATTAACATTCTACTATCCTGGCACTACCTTATATTTGGATTCTTAATTGCTGTTTGCATAAATGTAGAGCTGCACAGTTCATCAAAATATTATGACCTCAATATACAAATGAATTGAGCTTTTTTTGATAAAGGTAAAACTGTGTGACAAAACAACATTATAAAGAAGAACTGTAATACTGCATAGATCTCCTGGCCTCCAAATCTTATTCACCCGATGTAAGAAAATGTATTGCTTAGTTACAGACCCAACAAATGTTACTTCATCAGTTTTTCAGTGAAAATGGCAATTGTGATGCAAAAACTAAATTGGTAACATTTTGTTTTCATTTCTGTGAAAAATAATCGCCATATGTTTCTTTTGGCCATATCTCCAGCCATACATAATCAGTGGTGCTATGGCTGCTGTAGAGTGAGCATTTTGTGATCTCTTTATCTGTGCAGGTACGGAAAACCTTCTTCAAGCTGGCCTACTGTGATTTTTGCCACAAGTTTCTTTTTAATGGCTTCAGATGTCAGACATGTGGCTACAAATTTCACCAGCACTGCAGTAGCAAGGTCCCTACTGTGTGCGTGGACATGGATACAGTGAGCAAACGGTGAGTTGAATAAATGTTCAGGATAATGCAGTAAAGCTTTTCAGTTTATTAGTGGGTGTAAGCACTTGGTGACATTATACAAGATAAGGCCACCAAGGACTTTTCTGTTCATATGATGCTAACAATGGCTAGAGTTGTTGTCTAATTTGCCACTGTCTGCTAGGCATACCTACCACTCCTACCATCGACGTGGTGCAAAAGGAAAGCTGAATTTCCCACTAAACTTTTAGTTTTTCTTGACATACATGTATTAAAAAAAATTACCTGTTATACCTTCTTTAATCTTGGCGTAGATTCCCATCCCAGCTTTTTCAGGAACATTAAGCCACATTTCATTGTCTTCCCCAGTTCTAGCATTCTTACTAGCCCCATTCACACTGCCGCTTGGATGCGGGGACCCTGTGCTAATTCTCCGCCTCTGTGTGAATGAAAGGCGGCAAGGGGTGAAATTTCTCTCCGACGCTGATCTGCCTCTGGAGGTAGTATCAGAGGCGTGTCGTTCTGACCGCCTGATAACTGCACAGGTCCTTCACTCAACTAATTAAAGAGAAATGTCCCACAAAGCAACGTTACAGGTAGTGGTGCAACGGATCATCATTGATCAGTGATCTGTTCAGATCAATCGGTTCGGTACACACGTGATCCTTGGATTGATTTATGAAAAAAAAAAAAGTTGTGCGCATGTTCAATCCACACATTTGCTAAGTGCAGCGTGACCCTGGCGAACAGAGGAACGGAGGAGCTTTAACGCCCCGCATCATTTAAATCCCCTGTATGGGAGCATTTTGGTTTCCCTGTAAAATATAATGATGAAGGAAAGAGGTTTGTGGATAAAACGTGACGGTGTGTAGGCACTGTGGCACAAGAAAGCCATATGGAAGTGGAAACACATCAAGCATGGCCACGCATTTGAAGCGACATCACCCCAGTGTTTCACTGACAGGAGTGAAAACGAAGGCTGCTCAACAACTGCTTATCACCGTGGCATTTGTCTTGTCTTTTTTTTTTTGCTGATCCAAAAAGTGATCCGAACCGTGAGTTTTTTGATCCGTTGCACCCCTAGTTACAGGACCAAACAACAGTAATGTAGAAACTGTTACTGTCTTTGGCAACTTATATGTTGAAAAAAATAAAGCAACTATACGCGAAGAAGCGTCTGTCCTACCAACTCTTCGTCACATTTCTGCCGGAAAAACAGCGCCTGTCACTGGCAAAAAACTTCAACTCACTGCGACGGTCAGCCCTCCAGACTGAGACTTCATGAACTTTCTCCCAGAAAACGGCCTCCTTCCCCGCGAGTGACAGAGTCAGACAGGTCCTGTTTACTGATGGCAATTATGTAATTTAAAGCTAAAATTTAATTTTGACACTTTCCAGGATGTTTGGTGGATCAGGATCTCAATCACTACACATTATAACAGCATCCATATGATTACAAACTGACCGCGGGTTTAGATTTACAGGAGGGCACCAGGGAAACACCTTGAAAAAATTACATGTGCCGTCACGCCTCTTTAGCAGCCGCAGCGCCTGCTTTCAGTGTGAATTTCACAGCAGATCGTTGTTAAGGTGAAGATGCCTCACTCTGTGTGAATGACCAACAGCAAAGAATTGGCGAACCGCTGCTGCAGCGATAATGCAGTGTCACTGTGTGAAAGGGGCTACTGTCTTGGCTTTTTTGTTTGTCATGCCAGAATCATTTTTGTCATTGAAAGAGAGGCTGTTGATAAACACTGAGGTTTATTTTAATAATTAAATTGTTCAGTTAATGTGTGGATTCTGATGTGCGTTTCTTTTTCAAAATGATTATCTGGGCTACATCTTTGAATCAGAGAGCCTGTGTTAATGGAGCAGAAATTTCACATAATCAGAGGTGCACTAACTTAAAGTCTATAAATGAGTGTTCCTTTTGACTACCACTTGGTTTCATTATGTCTCTTTGGTCTTTGGTCCCTTTTACTATGTTTTGTCCAGGTGTGATCCCAATCCCTGCTCAGATGAGTATCCACAGATATTATTGCCAGAAAATTCCCCATCACAGAGCAACCTCGCCTTAACCCCAGAGCCTGCAGGGTAAGCGCCAATACTAAAAGCACATTCAGATTAAAAGGACAGTATAGACTAAATCAGTGAAACTGATATTCAAATGCATTTATACTCAGGATGGACCTCCTGTCCCCAACCTCGGCCTTTCGCTTCCCCATGCCGGGTGGAGATGGCCAATCTCTACAGAGGCATCGCTCCACCTCCACTCCAAATGTTCATATGGTCAGCACAGTGGGTCCTGCCGGTGCCAGCATTATAGAGGTCAGTGTTGGCTGCTTGGTCCATGTTTTGATTGGTTGCTACTGTTACAAGGATCCAATTGTATATAGTCGTTTGACTGTTCAAATGAACAGGTAAACTATGTTAACTATTGCCTGTAAAACCAAAATCCCACCTGATGGCAAGAAAAGAAATTCCAAAATATTGTATGCACCTCTAACGTTCAGCTTTGAATAGCTTTTTGATAACCGTTATGAATAGTCTATGTTAGTGTGGTAGACAATGTTTTGCTTCTGGTGGAAACTGATAATATGGCCAATTTCACACATGTCCAGTAGTTAAAAATTTTGGGCTTGATAAAGAAGTTATGAAAAAAACACTGACTTCAATATTCTTACTTACCTGTGTATTAAGTTATCAAATTTGAATTGATGTGAACTGTGTCTCTTCTTCTTTTTAGGAAGCACTAAAATTCAACAACACAATTGGTACGTTTTAGATTTTTTTTCCGTCACATTTCCTTCCTCTGTTTCAGAATGTGTCTTCATTTGCAGGGTCCAAAATTAGCACTTCCCAAATGTGGGTAAAAATCTTGATCGTTGGTTGCTTAAGTAGGCCTGCTTCATGACTAACTACAACACATTTAGGTATTGTTTATGATTATGTTATTCTTTTTACATCTGCTTTACACAATGGTGGCGGCATGCGACGAAAGACCTTACGCTGTGTCACAATTGATTATGGAGCCTTGCTGTCCACTGTTGCTACTGTTATCTAACTAGCTCCATATTTCCCTTCTGTAAAGAATTAAGGACGGTTTAGTAACATTGAATGAGTGGGAATTTTCCTTTTTTGTTTTTATCTGGAATTCCAGATATTAAATTGCAGAAGGCAGTCCTGATTTGCAGGTAACAATCAACTAAAACAGGCTTTAATGCTCCTATGCATTGTCCTGATTGCAAAAATGTCACTCAAAGAGCCTACAGCGTGAAGTTGACATGGAAAACTCTGTTATATTCAGGAAAATGTATGTACCAAAAGTAATACAATTGTTACAAGTAAAGCACCTGGCTGACCAAAAATGCCTTGAAGAAGACGTTGCATTGGCACTGAAAGAAAAGGGAGCTGAGCCTGCACAAATGGACCCTGGTCGCTTCTCCCTTTTGAAATATTCTCAGATCCTGTCTTCCCATTCCTGCAGGTCCTGAGCCCTCACCAAAGCCCTCCACCAGCCCACCTTCTTCTCTCGGGTCTCCAGGGAGGAGACCACCCAAGTCTCCTTCAGAGCACAAGGAGCGCAAGCCCTCTTCGTCTGATGACAAAAAGAAAGTGGTATGTGTCTTTAACCTCCTTCACAGGCCATTGGTTGTCCTAAGACAAGTGATTAGAAAGTTCATAGTAACAGCAAAACCCTTGAAGGTTGGTTAAATAAAAAATTCCAGTTCCTTATGGTGTGTGTTAGTAGTTCAAAACATTAATTCCATGTGTTGTTTCAGCACCGAGGGGGCTACAGAGATTCAAGTTACTACTGGGAGGTCCATTCAAGAGAAGTCAACATTCAGAAGAGGATAGGTGCTGGCTCCTTTGGAACGGTCTTCAAGGGCAAGTGGCATGGAGATGTGGCAATCAAGATCCTTAAAGTCACAGAGCCAACACCAGAGCAGTTACAGGCCTTCAAAAATGAAATGCAGGTCTTGAGGTGAGAAATGTTGTCTGTGTTTTACATAACTTCAAGTCTTTGAACAGGGTACTGACAGCAGCAGTTCTTTTTGTCTAACAAAGATAAACATGTTTGCACTCATCATCGATAGCCGACACTACTGATGCAACTTCTTTTGTAATCAGTAAAAATATTGAAAGGAAAAAAAGACTGTCAAGTGTATGATAATTTGGTGTGCACCAATTGTAACGATTTAATAACCAGACCTTCATTTTAATCTGATTGTGGATGTAAAATGGACTTTCTAACACTATTACCATTTTTCTTTTCTGCAGGAAGACCCGGCATGTCAACATCCTGCTGTTCATGGGCTACATGACTAAGCCCAACTTTGCCATCATCACTCAGTGGTGTGAAGGCAGCAGCTTGTATCGCCATCTGCATGTCACAGAAACCAAGTTTGACACTATGCGTCGAATTGATGTGGCCAGACAGACAGCACAGGGCATGGAGTAAGATTAGCTGCTAAATTTCATTTCACCCACACCACTTACCCACTTACCCATGAATTACAATTTGTTCAGATATTGTTTAAATTGTTCCAAAGGGTTCCAGCACAGTGTGAACGAGTATGGAATTTAATTTGAGTAATTAGCAGACTGTTTTTCATGGCGATCGGATGATGGATGTTGTTGATATATGGCTATCGCTGTGTATGGCAGAGTCTTAAAGTGAAACTCTTGCCAAAAAGCAACCAAGGCTTTATTTGTGATTATATATGAGTCAAACCTTCGTGTAAATGCATAATTACAACGAAAGAGGCACTTTAAGATATACCATAGTTTTGGTTTCGGGCAAGCTAATTTTCAATGGAGTGCAGGGGCACTTTAGCGCTAGCATCAAAATCGCTATTTTTAAAACTCTAAGAAGGCTCGACACAACTTGAAACTTTGCTCGTAGACCTAACAGGCAGGCTTGATGAGCGGTCCACCATTACTCTCCTGCCTGTTAGGTCGCATTCAGGGATCGACACTTTTTGTCTGCCATAACGGCGACGCGCCGGAGATCCAGCTCCTACAGTGAGTAGTTCAAAAACTTTATTTTTAATAAACTCTGTGTACACAAACAATGTTCTCAATGCTCGTGTTCACCCCTGGTGATACTACAAGCAAAGATTCATGTTGTGTCGAGCCTTCTTAGTGTTTTTGATGCTAGCATAAGAGTGCCCCGCACTCCATTGAAAATTAGCCTGCCCGAAACCGAAACTACGGTAAATCTTAAAAGTACCTCTTTCGTCATAATTATGCATTTACACAAAGGTTTGACTCATATTCAATCACAAATAAAGCCTTGGTTGCTTGTTGGTGAGAGTTTCACTTTAACTTGCATTAGTAGATTCCTGTCCATTCAGTCATGTTTGTTTTTAATGCAGTGTAGCCTGGAAGATAGGTCACAGTACTAAATGTTGGAATACTGACTTACCCCTTAATTACAAGGATTTATTTGGATTCTCAGAATCTTTTGGTGATGGAATGGATTGTAGATGCTAAAAAGCCAAAATTCATTGCAGTTGTGCATTGAAAAATGCCTTTTTTTAACTTTGGTCAGAGTGGTGAGCCCCCGCCCCATTCTTGCTTGTAACGACTGAGCCTTTCAAGGATGCCCCATCCATACCCCGTCATTTTCATCATCCTATCACCTGTCAAGAATGAACATGTTAACCAGTCAAATTTTACAAAGAGGTGCTCTTGCAGCATTCCACTGCCTTTGTCCTAACTGGTTTGAAATGGGTTTCTGGCATCAAATTCAGAATGAGTATTAATTTACAAGACAAGTGAACCTGAATGAATGAAAAAATCCTACAGAGAAGTCTGGAAAAGTATTTTTTTTAAATAAATAAAATGGAAAATGTGTAAGAACCCTGGTTTCGGTTATGGTCTGAACAGTAGGAATTGATAGTGTAAGACAATGTACAGGAGGCACTCATGTAGTAATGGTAAAAGTTAAAGACTGGCTACTGTAAGACACTGAGAAAGCACTGTTACCTTTTGATACTGCAGAGGGTCAATCATTTAATTCAAGTCTTGTCAAAGCTTTCCCTACAAAGATGAAATCAATGATTTTGACTTTTTTTTCTCTTTCAGTTATCTTCATGCAAAGAACATAATTCATCGAGATCTGAAATCAAACAGTATCCTTGTTTTGTCCAGTGATATATTTGAATTATGTTGTTATTTGTATATGAGTTTTGTGTAAACTGGACTAATGACTACAAAGGCACATTTGAACACCAGTGTCTGCAGCTAGCAAACAGGGTTATCTGCAAATGACCGTTAATTAGCAGACATGTATTGAACAGTCAAAGTATTAGGTCAGGAATGACCTTTGTCTCTGTACTCTGTGGTACATTGGCTTTGAAATAAAACAATAACTTGAAGGTAGTATAAGACACATTCCCCTGTTTTTACATAGGTAACTAATACCATGAACATGTACAGTATTTGATGTGATATTTCTTGAGCTCTGCTGCTAGATATTTTTCTCCATGAGGGCTGGACTGTAAAGATCGGTGACTTTGGCTTAGCCACAGTGAAGTCTCGTTGGAGTGGCTCTCAACAGGTAGAACAGCCCAGTGGATCCATTCTCTGGATGGTAAGCTTCTCTTTTTTTATCACATATGATTACTTTGATTCAATGAAGGCACATCTAGTAAAATGACTGGGATTATTATTAATTATTCCATAAAGGAAGGGGTGGCTAAAGAAAGTATTCGCATAATCTCAGTTCTTTTCACATTCAGAATCGTTTCGTAAGCGTGTGTTATTAATATCCTGGCGTTGACCAAACGCAAACGGCAAAACAACTGCAAGGGAAGTAGAGTTTTCTTGAAGTTTATCTTCAAGCAAGCTAGCGGTTGCAAGCATTTGTTTTATCTAGTAATGGGATCATCACCTTAGCAAGACAAACATTAAGCGGGCCACATGTATGTGAACACTTATTATGCCGTTACGAGACGTTACAATGTGATGTCAAGGGAGCAGAGCAGCAGTCACCAGGAAACAAGACCAGCGGTCAACCACCAGCAAACACACACAAAACTCTGTGGTGAATAAAATAAGTCTGCACAGTGTTTTTTACCTCAAAAACTCTGCTTCTGCTCAGCATCTTGTACAACAATGGCCCTCTGGATCTAACAGAGAGGCTGCTCTTGCTGCTTGACTTCAATGTTAATAATACAGCAGAGCACACCCCCTTATTTTGTTATGTTGTTGTCATGTAATTTTTGTCATGTGTGCTTACATATTAATTATTCATTATTTGATGCTCATAACTTTTTTTTAAATAAAAAGGCATCAGATCATTTAACTTTAGTTCCAGTTGTGTTTCATGTCAGATTTCAACAGATTAAGGACACCGGTGAATGGATTGGCATGTATCTTGTGGTTTTGTCTGTCTCTCAGAATAATTCTCTCTGTATGTTTAATGATCTAATGTGACATGATGCACCTTACTACATAAATGTTGATGTAAATGTAGATAATTGTATTGTTAACCTTTTCAATGCTTTAAAGTTAGACTTCATGTCCATATATGCAGCTGAGTGCTGGTTGTTGGCAAATGCACTTGTCATACACAACTTAAAAAAACCCTATTTGATATTGTGCAGGCTATCCTTGCGCAGCCAAAACAGCTCTGACCTGTCTAGGCATGGTCATAAGACCTCTGAGGGTGTCCTGTGATGTCTGGCATCAGTTTTGTGGTGGATCTTTTGGTTCCTGTATGTTGGAGGCTGGAGCCTCCATGGATCCGACTTGTTGAGGCACATTCCACAGATAGCTGATCAGTGTATATGTTTGTTATATTTGAGACATAAAGGCTAAATTAGAATAACCATTAGTCATGTGTTATTTATTGTTGGATTTTTGAAAGTCATTACACCAAGAAGTTTATGAATTGGATTAAAATGATTATAAATGATTCATGCTTATTCTTGTCTTTTTGTTCTTTTCAATTAATCCTAAGGCTCCCGAGGTGATCCGCATGCAGGACAGCAACCCATATACTTTCCAGTCTGATGTATATGGCTATGGAGTAGTACTGTTCGAGCTGATGTCAGGGACCCTGCCTTACTCCAATATCAACAACAGAGATCAGGTTACATGCAACTACTCGTATTTATGTTTACACAACACTGACACAGTCTCATTTGATTATTCCAAATTGTCTTTTGCGCATGATGAAATGTCTTCACTTTTATCCTCTCTGGTGTTTATACCGGTTGAAAACACAATTTAACCTCCTGTCATGAGGAACAGCTGGCTTTCTCCAAATGTCATATTCACCACTGTGTTAGCATTGTTAGTAGTCTATTTGGGTTGCATGCTTCTAACAGTCTGCACCACATACTAAGCATCTAAAGCCACAAGATGCTATAGATGGCACAGGAGGAAATTTCTCAACCACCACTGCAAAGACCTGTGTTTATTTAGGGATAGGGCTACTGCACATCCAGCCTGGTTGTGTGTCCCACTTAATGCTAGTGGCAGGTGGTAACCATGTACCCTGCATTTGATATGTTGTGATATGTTGTGATACTAACCCCAAGATTAGAAGCTGATCGTGGCCATCCTAGGCAATACTTGCAGGCTAGAGGAGCACCACGACACATTTTAGAATCGTCCGTCTGCTCCAGTCAATCCAGTCAATTTTTAAAATAAAACACCCTTTGTAGCCTAAGGATTTACAGCATAACAACAACATACATAATCAAAACAGACAAAACATGAAACCTTTAGACTAAGTAGCCTAATCAAGAAGTAATCAGTCTCAGCATCACACACGCACGGTCATAGTTTGGTGCCTGGTGTGGAGTCAGTGCATAACTGTTGCGAAAGAGGATTAATCAACTGACTGTTTTAGCTTCAATTTCATCTTCCATACATCATCAATATTTAGAGCAGATTTTGCTGCGGATTTGATCATTGCTGTTATTTATTAGATATTTTGTCTTGAAATAAAGTCTTGAGCAATCGGAAATTTTCACCTGTTTAAGACTCATCCTCTGGAAACCTTGAATGTCCGTACCAAATGTCATGGCAATCCATCCAATGGTTGTGGAAGTATTTTTACCTCACTAACTGACTAACAGATGGGCACATCACATTATGTTGTGGCTGTATCACATTCTCCTGCTGACTTTTAAAACCTGGTACCAAAAATCTTTCATCTTGTTTTTTACTCTGGCCTAATGGCAGAGTTCCCGTACACAAATCTCACTGACTGATTTCAGTAACTGTGCCCTTTTTGTCTCTTTCTCAGATAATCTTCATGGTAGGACGCGGTTACTTGTCTCCAGACCTCAGTAAGCTGTATAGTACCTCACCCAAGTCAATGAAAAGGCTGATCATTGACTGCCTGAAATTCAAACGTGATGAGAGGCCCCTGTTTCCACAGGTGAGGAACTTATTTGTTACACATGAGCCAAAAGCCATTCTATGAAATTACAATTACAAACCAAATGCTGGCTCTTTAGACGACCTTTAGTGTTTCTTGTGCTGTTAGTGGCCAACACTGTGGAGGGTGAGATGACGGTTACTTCATCAGGTGCAATCACTATCGCAACCACTAGATGCCACTCACACTGGACATTTAAACCAGGCTATCCATTTGCGGTATGGGTGCTGTGTGCCTTTTGCCATTTTACTTTATGGTGTAGCATTTCGACACAATATTCCATCTGTCATATATCTTTAAAAAGTCGCAGAAATGCAAGAACAATACAAATGTACTTGTAATAAGAAATGTAATCTAAATGCTGATTATGTTGTCATATAAACGTTCAGTAGATACAGTACATTCACTCTTGGCTTCAGGGTGACGACCACATGAATAGGAACACTGTAGTTAAATGTTATTAACAGCTGTCTTTGAATTTGGTTTTCCTTCACCAGATCCTGGTAGCCATTGAGCAGGTTCAAGACCTGCTGCCAAAAATTGAACGGAGTCGTTCGGAGCCATCACTCCATCGGGCTGTCCATGCAGAGGACCTGAACCCCCTCCTGTTCCACACCACCAGGCTGATGCCCCTTTAATCTCCCCACAGCACTGGGCAGATGGGCCGACACCCTGTGCAAACCCACAGCATTTCGTGCCTCAGAGAGGCTAGAGGCGGACTGTCCTGACAGACTGCCACCCTAAACTCAGTCCCCACCCCTGCAGTGCCCTGGAGCTACAGCACTTGGCGCAAGAATCTGTATATTCAAAAAGAACCTTAACACATAATTTAGTCTTTTCCGTTAAACAAGTGACAAAGATCTGCTAATCAGGAGAAATAATTGTCTGCTGTAATTAATATGTTAAATGCCTCTGCTCAGTCCTTGAGAAAGAGAGAAAAGCCATCAACTGGTTGTGAACCGTTCGATACTCTGATCTATGAGGAGGAATCTTCTGTTGTTTTGAGAAAAAGTAAAAATAGACGTGTTTTGCACATCTAAACTGTGTTGCCAATTTTCAGTGGTAAAATAGTCATCATCAGATGTTTAAGCAGCACTGTGATCATAGGCAAAATGTTCAGTTCATTAGCCATAATGCTAGAACTGCTGGTTCAAGGTCACGTGATCAGCTTCGATTTCATGTCCCCCTACAGTCAAATACATTGTAAATTTTACCAGAGATCAGAGGTGTCAAAGTATTGATTTAAAGGAAATAGAGTTCCTGTTAGAGAATGTTTTGTAAAAGATGCCATTTTGTCTTGGTGGAAGCTCCAGTGTTTACTGCTTTGCCACTTCAGACACTGAATTTGAGCTAAGAAAAAAATGAAAATAGTTACTTTGGTGAAAGTGTCTCTATCTTGGGAATTTCAGAAAAATTTCTTTAATTTGGATAGATGTCAAGGAGGCACTCCATTGTCATTCAGGTCAACAAGTTAACCATGGAACCCCATTGTAGCAACAGACTCAGAAAGTCTGGACGGTGAACACCTACCCCAGCAGGGCCTGGAAATATTGGCCATAGATCCACATTTTTAAAGAATCACTGCTGTAATGTGGTAGAGGTATGCATCTTGATTCAGTTATTCCTCAGCTGAAAACATTATTGTTTTGGAACAACACAACAAACCAAGTTCAAATGGTCTCAACAAATTTCTTTCAGTCCCTTTAAAAAAAAAAGACAAAGAAAAGACAAAGAAAAAAAAGAAAGTAATAACCCATCTTAAGACACTTTAACTCCTGAAACAAATTAATTTAATGTTACCTTTACTGTTATTGCGCTTACTCCAATAGGATTCTCTTAGCTTGTTGTTAAATTCAGACTGAGAACAGGATTAACTTGTTAGGACCAACATATTTTCAGTGTACACAGAATAACTTTTCTATTATTGAATTTGTCATACTGATATTTAACTCCCATACAACATGAGTTAATCACCACAGGGTGCTAACACCCAGCAACAATTATAGCATGTAGAAAACTATTTTGTAATAAGAGAGTTCGCATTAGAGGCTCTGAATAGACAGCTTAGTATTGATTGATCCTACAACTATGTTAACTGATACACTTCAATACTGTGTAAAATTAGTGCTCATCATGCAATGCTCTCTGCAGAGCACATTGAAAAAGAATATGGAACTCCCAAGGCTTTTTACACCATTTATTCCTATCAGAAAGTCATCATGCGCTAGACTGCGCGATTGCAGATAAGATTTCTTTTTACAAATGTTCTCTTCTTGAATTCAGTCGTTTTTAGCCTAATTAGCAATTGACAGACCTTTAGTAATTTGCAGTCTTAATGTAAAGATAGGTTGTGTTGCTGCTACAAGATAGTGAGTTGTCTGTCTAGTTTGTTTTTATAGCCCTCAGAGATCAGATTTATTGGGACTGGAGTCTACTGACACAGCACACAGCCTAAACTAGTCTTAAGAATGTATTCTTAATGCTCTCAAATGCTGCACCATGGATTAGCCACTGGGCGATATTTCACATATAAACTCTCAGACTTAACCATTACTGTAGCTATTGATGATGTATTAACACAGTGGGCAACTTGGTCAGTTCGTCACTTTATTTCCAACACACTATGAGAGGTGTAAGAAGTAATTTGTGTCCTGCAAATACTTAAGAGTTGAGCATGTTTCCAATGAACCAGGTTGTAAGACGTGTAGTCAGACCACAGTTAAAGGCGACCTGTGTTACTGTTCTTAATGGCCTCTGGCAGGATGATAAACCTGCTGTTATAGCTGCCAGTCTTGAAACACAAACTCTGTCTTGAGTCATATAATTCAGGGTGGTGGTGCACCATTCAGGGCTGTCTCCTGAAGGCATACATGCAGTTGCTCTACATTACACTCACGGTGATGGTAATTGTGTGAGGAATGAAATGGAGCCCTTGAAAGTGAAATTCAAATGCTGCTTGTTTTCACTTGGCAACAAACTGCCTAAAGTATGCATGACTGTCCAATGTGTCTGTTTGAGAAAATAAACCCTAAAAATGGTCTGGCTTACCCACTGATCCCACGGTTCAAACAGGAGTGCAGGTGCAGTATATGAGTGGATAAATATTTCATCTGAAGCATAATGAGGCCTTACAATATGATCAAGCAAATCATGTTTTTGTTTTGCCATTGAGCTAGCTGGCTAGTTGAGTAGCATTATTGGTGTTAAGAGTAATGCAATCATTCTCAAAGTGTTTCTCAAATGTTTTTTCGAGACTTGTCATTGTCTTGTCATGACTAGGACAACTGAAGAGGCCATCATTATCAACTTCAACATCTAAATCAGATTTAGAGGAAGCATGAAAACCTGTTGATGACAAGTAAAGCTCAGTGATCCAGTGTGGTATATTGCTTTTGTGACACTGACCCTTCCATCTGGACCTTGCACACTCACCTTGTGCTTGCGTGTTTTTTGGGTGCCTATACACCCCAAGTAATTAATGTGTTCAGGGCTAGTTCCAAACCTGTTGAATCACTGTTGTGGAGTGGCAACCCAGACAGCTACCTGTCTTTAATACAGTGTGCACTGACTGAATCAACAATGTGCCCAGTGTTTCTTGGCCACAACTGTTTGTCTGCTCACTGCCCTGGAGAAGAATGAATGAACCTAACAGTGACTTGTTGATCATGTTGCTCACAGTGTGATCTCTGGGTTAGGCCTGTAACTAGTCGTTGTTGTTGTTGTTGTTATTGTGGATGGACTAATGGACTAAAAGGCAGACACAAATGGAAGTGTCAGGATTGTGTTCAACCCCTTCCTAGGCAACACTCATTGCTCGGGTGTCCATCACTTCATAATGCAGTACGTTTCATAGCAATTTATATGAACAATAGATAAAACGGGCTGCCTTACCTAACTTTGAGATTTGGTCAAATTAGAAGTACAGCTGTGTAAAGACCTTCCTAAGTAGTGATTGCAGATCCATAATGAAGTGTGGTGCTCTCTGGCCTGGCTGTTATATTTAAGGGGTCAGTGGGTCTGCTGCATTATGAGCGTGAAGCCCTCAGGAGTTTGCATCTTTCATGAATTATAAACCTATTCAATGAAATGATGAAAAAGCACTTTACACCAATGTGAAACCATCAAAAGTGTAGATGACGGAGGGACTTCATGCTGGTGTCTCCTTTACTTGAACCATGCATGAAGCTGCTGTTGCTCTTCATCCTGTGTGATCCGTGACACTAGTGTAAAATACTGTTTATCTTCCAAGCCTTTCTCTCTTTAGAGCCTCAACTAGCAACGTTAGGGATTTTGGTTGGGTTTAAACTCATAGTTCATCACATGAGCAAAAGGCTGCTCTATGTTCTTCAATTTGTTTCCTCTAGAAATTGAGATGGCTGAAGCTAAAATACTAATTTGATCATGAAGTTTTCAACCGGACCATTGGCACTGTACCATGCACAAAGTATCAGCAGGGAACTGCTTTAAGTGCTTTGAATAAAGGTTCCTGTCATTTTCACTTGGAAGCTAGTGAGTGAGTTCAGTCTCCTAAATGGAAATGGTTAATTCTGAGAAAACAAATAATACCTAAATACGTTAAATTGACAGTGATGCAGTGGCTGCTGACAGTGATTCAAGTGTCACATCTATCCCAATACAATACTTTCCATGTATGGTGTACCTGAGTTATTGATCACTAAACATTCCTACTCTTCAAACCATAAGTGATAAGTGATTCCCTTCCAATGAAACGACTGGGTAAAATGGGACAATGGGAATGTCCTCATTTCCTACAGAAATCTGGTTTAGTTTGAACCAATAGGAGACGTAATCTTAACTTTCAAAGTCATTGCCTTTTTAGTAACACATTCCCTCCTTGTAAAAAAGAAAGTTAAAAAGGCCTAAATAAATAGCAGTAAACCTGCATGTAACTGCCAGAATGGAGATACTTGGACTGCTGAAGCCTCATTATGTTTGCTTTAAGCACAGGCTGCATTTTTGCACAGGAGGACGATTATGGATTCTGTTGAATTTCTTACTGTTTGAAACATCACATCACAGCCACTATGGAGAGGAAGACTGACTACAGCAGTCACAGAGTCTTTCATTTGGCATGTGAGAATTGTACGAAGAGATAAAAAATCTCACCCTAACCTTAAAATCGCTGGTGTCAACTATTTCTCTGCCTGTCCCATTCAAAAAGTGAACTGCAGGCTCATGCACAGCAGGAAGTGCCCCGTTTCGTCTCGATTGTTAGGTGGAATCAGTCCGTCTCAACTCTTCAGGTTTTAACCAGAGCCCTTACACTGATGTGTTTTTCTTTTTGTTTGTTGTGTTTTTTCACAGCCTTGTGTTTGACAGCTGTTTTTTCTGGATTTAAAAAAAGAACAACTAAAGTAACTTTTCAGTTTTGTTCTTTGGAATTAATACATTGATATCTGATATAATTGTTAATCTGGAAATGATTAGCTTTATGATTCTAATACTATTGGATTTTGGTGTCACTCTTCAGTGTAAATGGACTAGCAGCAGCTGTGAGGGTGATGTTTCAGGTGGTGTTTGGTGTTCTGTAAACTGGCCTTGCTTCTCTTCATACTGTATGTGATGCGACTGAGCAGCAGGCAGAACAGATGTTAACAATTGTGTCGGTCATGAATGATTGACAGCAGATTAGAAATTTAAACCTTTATGTTTTAATGTGGTGAAAACAGGGGCTGGATACCCTAATTTGCTCATTCCAGTTATATGGGTGGATTGTGGTCATGGGGACATTGTTTTTTACCAGCAGGGCTTGGGCTGGGGATTTGTGAACCAGGGTTGGGAAAGACTTGGTTCTGTCTTTCTCTTATTTATTGATGTCTTTGCAGATGTTCTCATCTGCGGCCATGTCTCTTTGGTGAAATGTTTACGGAGAGAGGCCGCTCTTTGCAACATTCACGTCATCACTCTTTCTAACAAGAATGTTCTTTCAGCATGGTACTGTCTGCTCCGTGATGAATTTGATACCGTCTCCTGCAGGGGCATTTGTGATGGCTTGTTCTTTGTAACATCTTGAGCACAAACTAGGTATCAAACTTCTTAGCAACATTTTGTTCCCAAGTTTTCACTACGATAGCATTTGTTAATGTCAACACTTCAAAATACTGTAAAACGTAGGTTGTTGTATGATGGGATATATATATATATATATATATATATATATATATGAAACAACCCCATCTTTTTAATGAGCTGCTTTTATAACCATTCAGCAATAGCAAGGACAGAATGTGTAGAATTTCTATGAGGCGAGATCAGGAGTGCTTACCAGGTTTTCTGTATATCAATGTCAGAAGCGCATTCCTTCTCAGAGAGGCTCACTGTAGTGGTGGACTCTTTATTTTCATGTACAGACAGGACATTGAATCATTATGGGTCAGTTTTGTGTTAGCGTGGTGTCTCCCAAAGTAGACTGTGTTCATCTGGTATCTAAAGGAGGAGGGAACAAGTACCAAAGTTACTGGAAATCCCTGTTAAAATGGACCCTGAATGGCTTCATGACACATCCGAGAAACTGTGCTGCCTGCACCAGAGGGGGACAGCCAGACTTAGAACAGCTATTTGTTTCAGAGAAGACGAGGATGAGAGCTGTATCAGAGTAGGTTTTTTTTTCTTTTCATATCTCTAGGTTTGCAATACTTGTGTTTATAGTTTCTGAGGTGTCAGGGGTGTTCAGTTTGAAATAAATGGTATATTCTGCTGTGTACAGTTACATCTTTTTTAAATGACAAAAATTGTACTTGTTTCTATTTTTGTGTGGTTCCAAATGAACAAAATTATTAAAGTGTAAAGGAAATCTTAGTATTTTTTTAGTTTGTTTTTTTTCTGTCTTAAAATATTGATGCAGGATTTATTCTATAAATAAATTTCATCTGTGTTACAAGCTCTTGTCAACTTTTTGTATGATCATCTCTGTTTCACTCAAAGTGTGGCATATTTCTGAGACAAGGAAAAAAAATACACGTGTCCGTTTTTTGACACAATTTACGATATTGCTTTAAAAAGTGGAAGTCTTAAACATTTATACTGCGGGTAACTGAATGTTTACTGCCTCTAACATAATGAGATTCAGAGAAACATACGTGTCAGACCGACCATTTTTAGAGGAACCAGCTGATGGTTGAACGGACAAAAGAGGAAGTGGCGACACCACAGATCAGTGAACTGCAAGCTTGATACAGGAAATGATGATCATGTGACAATACAAAGATAGTGATAAAATGGAGGATATGTTGCAGTCTTTATATCGTGAACAATACTTTATTGGTTTATGATAGGATTTCCAAAAGTTGTCAAGTTTGAAAAGTTTGTGAGACAGTTACAGTAGGTATGCTATATTTTACAGGTGCAGAATACTCTCACAACAAGCAAGTCATATACAAAATGGCTTTGACGTCACACAGCTTAGTCTAAAACACATAGCATTTAAGATTGCTTGATTGATCATATGTTTATAGAAGGCCAAAAATGTCATGTCTGAAACATTTGAATTTTCTAGTGAATGAAAGCGTTTGTTTTGTTTCAATTCCCAAATTGTTTTTGTTCTGGTCAAACAAAGCCTTTTAAAAGCATTATCAATATCAATTATTATCTTCATTAAATATCCATTCTAACTGGAATAAGCATTTTAATAAATGTTCAATACAATTTTAGCCTTCTGGAAAGACAGAGCTGTTTAACAATGTAAACCCATAAAATACTTAGATAAAAGATGCATCGTTTGACAAAATGAAAATTATAATTTGTAGCCCAGTCCTGATCTGCTGATGTGGCAGAAGAGTGTCATGGCAAAACACATTCCCAAGACCTGTCGACAAGAAAAATGCGAAAATAAATCAATTGTAAGTTTCAAGAATCATGAAAAATATGTTGTTATTTCCTAAGATACATACAAAGCTGCAAAAATCAAGTAAGAAAAAAAAAAACTACTCATGCTGGAATGTTGAGGATGAGCTGCTCTGTGGTCTGGTGCTTAAAGCTGCATCACTTTACTGTTTTTTTAGGTACAACATATGAGGGTATTTTTTTTAAATCACTCCACATTTATTATGAAGTGCATTCTACATGCATTCTATTCTGGTGTCTGAATTGTGAGTGTGAAATACATACATACTGTAGAAATACATAGAATTACCATAGAACTCGATTCTGAATTCATAGATGGCACCTATTTAGTCCAATGAGAACTGCTCACCTGGCCCGTCTGTGAGTTCTCGCTCAGCCCAGTAACTTTGCATTGTAGTGATGTCACAGATTTTTTACTCTTATCTGGGTTCTGGAAAAGTTTTGCAAAAATTTAACTAGAAATAGTTATAATTGACCTTGTTTTCAGTTCGAGGTGTCCTGTTAACAGTTTTACAGATCTGTCTTTTGTAATCGTGGTCTATGGGGAAATGCTTTGTGGGCCACTGGCCAAAATTGGAAGTAAGGCTGAGCGGTACCCTCGTGGTTGTAGCCCACCTAATGAGGCTAAGGGCTTTAGCAAGCTGCTAATTTGTCAGCTAGTCACTCACATTCTCTACTGTTTGGTGCTGGGCAGTTGGAGTACAGTGGGTGTTGCGGTCAACAATGTCAGAATTTGGGGCTGGACAACCAAAACAATTAGCTATAGGAGGCAAAAAGATCCAGAGATGTTGCTATCTCGACATAATAACAACATTGCGCTGTAATAAGTAATAAGCCTATAAACAAGTCAACATAATCATTATCACACTGACTAAACAGACATAGGCCACAGTAGTGGATGACCATTACTCTGATTCACACTGCAATATCCCTACAGCACAATTCATCTGCTTAGACAGACTACATCCTTGCAGTCTGTTGGTGACATTTAAAAAACTATCTTAATAAACATAAATATACTTTTACATAAGACTGGAAACATTTCAAACCAACATGCTTCATCACGGCCCAGGACAGGAAGGCTCGACAGCGGATGGTGAAAACCATCACTGGTACCGTCTACAGAGCATCAGTGACCTCAGTGAAGTGAGACGTCACCCACCCAGCCACAGTCTGTTCACCCTGCTGCAGTCTGACAACAGATACAGCAGTATGTGCTGCCGGACCACCAGAGTGCAGAGCAGCTTCAGTCCCCAGACTGTGAGACTCTTGAACTCATCCTCAACACTACACCACGACTACTTTTTGTTTTCTGAATCGATTAATTAGTCTGTATAGATTTGGGTTTTGTGTGTATGTAGACTAGGCAGCAAACAGAAATTTCACTGTGCAGTTTACCTCGACAATGCAGAGGACAATGACAGAAATCCCAGTAGTTAGGAAATTCTCCTCAAATAAGATCTTCAGTGTATCCAAACAGCCCTGCAGACATGGAGCATAAAGTGGAAATTAGCTTATACCGACAGTCAAATACAATAATAAGTCACCTATCTGACATTTCAAATACATGTGAACATGACCTCTACAGATGGTCAGAACTAGCCTAATCCAAGCTTCCACAGGGGTCAGACTGTGTCTACCTTTTCCCTGTACTGGGCACCCTTGTTTTCACATCCGTCTCTGCAGCAAGATGAAGGCACTCTCTCTCCCCAGTCTGTGACATTATTCACTCCACAGCAGTCGAGCTGAAACAAATTATTCAGAGAACAAAAAGCAATATCTTATAACATGTTGATGAAGGTTCTCAGTCATCCAGGTCACGGTAATTCTAAGTGCTGTATCGTAGGCAACTAGACTTATGTTTCACATCTCATCCAAGAGGCTTCTTCAGTTGAAACTAACTGGAGGGGAGCTTCAGGCTTTTAAACGTTGTTAACGTCGTTAGGGCGTCTCGAGGGTCATTGACCCAACTGGCCCATTGCTAGGGCTAGGCTAGCCCAGGGGTGAGTGGCTGTTAAGCTGTCCGGGGAGGGAACTCAGTACTGCATTGTAGGTGGGTGATCAGTTATGTCTTAGGACACCTACTATGTTCAAAGTCAGTCGTTTCAGTTTCAGTTTCAACTATGCCAAACTGGAACGACAGTCTTTGAACAGAGGAGGTGGCCTACTACATTACTGGGCAACCCTCATGAAGGCTGGTTTGGTCAATGATCCACAAGTGGCCCTGAACACTCTCAAACTCAGAGATGAGTGTCCTTAGCGACTCTGTAAGGACACTCCCACACAGAGTTTAAACGCCTTCAGCTCCCCTCCAGTTAGAACTGAAGAAGCCTCTTGGATGAGAGGTGAAATGTCTTGAGGAAACTGAAGCACAACCAGTTGCCTATGATACAGCACTACAGAATATCTTATAACAACAAATTGAGGTCTCTTAGCTATCTGTATTTTTTAACACACCATCCACTTCCATAGTCATTTACATTTCCATTTAGGGCATTTAGCAGATGTAATGTGGTTACATTACCAGAGCTGATGTCAGTTTGTCCCTGCTCTGATACACTTACACTCTTCTGAACCACATCCCACTCGCTCATCACACCCGTTGAGTTTCCTGGCTTTTCTTTTGCCTTTACCAAACCTTGGACAAGATCTTCTTTCACCAGTCTAGCAATCTAAAATGAGGTGAAATTTGCACATTAAACATAACATATATATGGGTTTCCTTCATTAGCAAAACACAGTGTGAGCACTGATGGTTGTGACATTACCTCTCCCTCATACACGAGCAGCAAGCATGCTGCAGTCAGCTCCACCAGCATCAGGAAGAACAGCAGGAGGAAGAACTGTTAACAGAGTTTATTTCACAAGAGCCTGTTTAATTTCCACTTTTTTAAAACACTGACATATATGACAACATTGCAGAACAACAAAGCAAAACACTGTTCGGATCCATTTTACGTTTTATTTTTGGTTGTTTTTTACATTTCAGAAGGAGTCCTCATCATCACTGCTGCTACGATGTTTTAGATTCAGAAATGTTTTGTGAACTTGACCCGACTTTCTGCATGGGGCTGAGTAGATAACGTCTAAGTTACATCTAAATTCCCTAAAACAGAGAGAGACTTGAACACCTGACTGAGACAACTCTGGACTGGGGTCAGGAGTGCTGTGTGTGCCGTACCGTCAGGAGGAGACAGCGGTTCTCCTTCAGAGCGCCCAGGAAGCCCAGGAAGGAAACGCACGTGATGATGATGCCGCTGACCAGCAGCATGTTGGCCGAGTTGAAGCTCGCCATAGTCGGAGTGAGCTCGGTCATCCTGAAGGTCACCATCATGTACACACCGAAGCTCAGCACGGCCACCCCACACATCTGACAGGAGAAAACACACACTGCAGTCAGGTCCTGCTACACACACAATGCACTCATCACAAACACTCATTCATCTGCTTCCTCACCAAGCAGCTGGTGTGTCACTGCCTTTCTTTTGTCCTGTTTTGTAATGTGCAACATTTACTAAAGTACTTCTGCTTCATTACATTACAGAGGAAACCTGTGTACTTTTTTACCCCATTACACCCATTTACCAGTTTTAGTTACTTGTTATATTACAGATGAAGTTATTGTACAAAAGCTATCACGAGTTTATAAAATCTACAAAAAAAATCTACACAACTGGTAAGTATAGAAATTCTAGCTTCAACTCAATCTTACACATGACAGTATCATAATAATAATCTAATTCTACAAAATGTAGACAATGTAACACCCCTTTTATTTTGGATACTTATTTTACTGATGGATCTATACTTCCTCCATCAGTGACTTTTTTTTTTTCTTTTTTTCTTTTTTATTGAGGAGGTCCAGTCACCTTAAAATTTGTGCCGTCACTACTTTAAGGGTGTAATTTGTAAATTAAAAAAAACGGCAGTCAGTTCAACCAGGCTCAGTGTCCCAGTAGTTTAACCCAGTGAACACAACTGGACACCAAACTGAGACGGAACACTCGTAGACAGACAGATGTCAGTTTGAAGACGGGATACAGTACAGAGGTGATTTACAGCAGCTCTAACCAGGACTGTGACTTTGTCGGTGAGATGGCACAGCAGGCAGCCACAGGAAAGGCATGAGGCCTGAATATTTTAACATCCTACTTTGTGAACTGAGGGTTTTTTTTTTTTGGACCAAACCAGAGGTGATTGTGGGAAGAAAACACCAAGTCTGTTTTGTCGAGTTGTGTTCCGTCTATGTCTGTTTCACAGCCCCTGACAACTGTAGAAGGACCTCCTGGTTGATAAAAATAACAAGATATACCATAATGACCTCTGAGCGTGATGCTGGAAGATAGAAACATACGCACAAAACAAAGGAAGTTTGCGGCACACATGGTGAGCTTTAAACACTTCAGGCAGCCTTGAGCCATTCTGTAACACCTCTGTTCAGACCTGTAACAAGACACAAACAAAACATCAGATATTTTATCTCATGTGAACAGAGGAAGCCAACTTCAGTCTGATCTGGGCCCAAAAGCAGCAGTGTTTACTCAGGCTTTTGTTTCTGTATGTGTGTGTCTTCATGCTGACAAAATGTCGTGGTCACACTACAGTGAAGAGATGATACCACACCTCACTTCCTGTGTCGCCTTTCAGTTTACAAGCAGTAAGTGTGTGTCAGATACTTTTTAGGGCTATTTAACATGGCATGAATATATTATTCTTGGTATTGCTGACATCACAGGGTTAATACTTGGTATTGCTGATGACATCACAGTGACTTGGTGTGCTGTTGAAATACCACCAAGTTCCCCAAAATAATGAAAACCTCTGCGTAAACATCCTTTAACTATCACCACAACATATTTATTATGTCCAACACATGACTGTAATCAAAAGCATCAGGTTGTTTATGTATTTCTAAATGATATTTGCTGCAAGAAGAATTTTATAAGGACACAACTATATATCATTTTGCAAATATTTTGTCTATTTTTAGGTGGTAAAAACTACAGAAGCACAGCTGCCATATTGTTTTTCCACCAATTGTTTATTTTAAATAGTTTGTACTTCATCTCAGACTACTGATCATAATTATTTTTAAAGTAATTTTAAACTTTTTAAGTAGTAATTCAACTTCACTGGATCTTGTTTTTTTTAGAAGTGTTCTCAGGGGACATGACATCTTACACAATTCTATATGAGGCAAGCGGAAGAGAACGTCAGTGGAACACGATCTTTATAACACTTGAAGTCTCTGATGATCTTATTCAGACACTTAAAAGAGTCAAATAACAAAGAAATATAAAGTTTATTCTTACCTGTTTTGGAGAATAATAGGCTTATCTCTGTTTTCAGACTTGTGTTTAGGGATCTTTGCTGTTGCTTCCACTTCCACTTCTCATACAGCTATGAACTGTGTAGCGCTTCGTGGGGCTTTCAGCACCGCCTTCTCACTTCCTCTTTCTCAGCATTAGCATGATGGAAAATCTATGACTGAGAAAGTGCAGCGGGGAACAAACAAAAATAACAGCAGGAAAGACGCATTGAGCACGTCTGTGAGACGCTTATATTTAGACATTATAAAAACAACACTTAGACCAAAGGTCCACTATAAAAGAGTCAATCTGCAGAGCTGTGAGGTGGAAAACATTCAGAATAATTATCAACATATGAGCTGCCAATGAATATGTTAGAAAGATGCGGGGACATCTGGCTAAGCAGGGTATTCCAGACTTCCCTCTTTCTCCCCCGCAGTGTTTTACTTATTAATAGTATTAGTATCAGTATTTTTAAAGAGTAAATGTTATCACTGCTTCACCAGATTGTAGCAAGGTAGCAAACACTACAGCCCACTGAACATTAAGTAACATTTGGGAACCACACCCTGTTAGTGGTGAGGGTGAGTGGAGGTTTCCACTTCACAAAGCAGCCGGTCGGGGTAAAAACAGTGTGATTTCCCCTTTGTAGTCCAGTACGTCTGTTATGGACTACACACTAACACTAGGTCAAACTATTTATACAGAGCTTTGAAACTAGCGAGAACAATACGACTGAATTCTTGATGCTGACATTAAACCCAGCATCAGAGTACCTTAGCATCACCTCAGGAATATCTGTGTGTGTATGAACCAGACAATACTATAAAAGTCTTCTTGCGATTTTATATACTGATAAAAAATAGCTTGTCCATACAGTGCTGTTGACCTTGACCACAAAGGAAGGCAGACACAAAGAGCTGGCATTAACATCAGCATCTTAATACTATAACTATTAAAGGGGCAATATGTAAAAATATGAATTGGCCATCAGTCAAATTCATACTCCAAACAAATAGGGGGCAGCATATGGCATTTAGCTGGCTAGCTCAGTTAGTCGTGCAGCTTGTGGTTCAGACTGGGAGCTTGGGGAACCAGGAGTGTTATTTTTTAAACTGCTAGCCTGGGAGCTTTGGTCAGGGACAGGGGTAGAGCCAGTGTCTTGTTATCAGTGGTTTGATTCCTCTGGTCTGCATGTCTATGAGATACTGAACCCCAAACTGCTCCCGACTTGCTGGTCGGCACCTTACATGGCAGCCACCACCAGTGTTGGGAAAGTTCACTTTCTACACGAACTAGTTCAAAGTTCAGTTCACAGATTTTAAAATGAAATAGTTCAGTTCATAGTTCATAATTCAAAATTTTGAACTAAGTTCACAGTTCCAAAAATGAACTAGTTCATACTTCCTTTTTTTTTCAATATGTTGCTGCGAGCTATTATTTTTTTTCAGAATGATTTCCACAGCCCATATAGAACCACAGACAGCAATCATTATATCAGTTTTAACACTGAAGCTGCAGCTCTCCCACAATATACTGCAACACCAGGCTGTCCAGCTGCAGCTGAGTGATGAAGACAGCGGAGCCACTACTGTACACTGTTAATGTGATCTGGGTGGTAGAGGATCTGTTTTAGCTCGCTGTTGCCGTGTCTTCTGATTTTTTATTCACTTGCACACACCTTGAAAGGCTCGCCGGGTGCTTTAGTTCAATGTGCCGTTTCAGGTTTGCGATACAGGATAGAGTACAAATTAAAAACAAAATACATAAATAAGTAAGTTTAAATTTCAGTATTTTAAAAAAAGAAGAACAACAAAGGGAAACATGACATAATAAATAAAAAGATAGTTCAAACAGTGGCCTCAGGGAAAAACGTTTCATAATGACTCAGTAAGGTATTACTTTTTTTGTTATTTTAACAAAATCAGAGATGTAAGCAAAGAGCTCAGTTCCAGGAGAAAAGGAGCAAATTTAGGTCGTGATTTTGCAAATTTTTGTTTGCGAATAAAACATTTTGCATAGGATAACAAAGTTCATCTTGTGTTCAAGAGCATTATTTTCTGGGTTAACATAGCAAATCACATGTTTCAGGGTAAGAGAATGGACAGAGTTAGCAGCATCAAAAAATTAGATTCAACATCACTCCAGAACCTTTTACATAAATCACAATAAAAAAACAGATGTGAAGCCTTTACTTCATTTGTTTTTGTCTCAATGCTGAGCACATTGATGACGCATGCGCGATGCGACTCTGTGCTGGCTGGTGTTGCCAGTGTTCTGTCCATTCAGGACGAATTAATCTGTGTTCGTCTGGTAATGTCTTACTGCGTGTTTGGTATGCAGCTGTTTCTGTCTGAAACAGTTAAGTTTCGGTTTGATCGAAAGTAAAGCGAGTTGCGCAAACCTCCTGTCACACAACAGCCAGATTAGGTGTTTTTCTGCTACATATTAAGGCCTGATCACGATGTGTTTTAGCCAGTTCTGCCTGGAAGGCTCGATGGAAGTCTGGCGCTGTCTTGAACGAAGTTAAACTGTGAGAACGCGCCGTTCACAAACGCCAGAATGAATGTGTTCACAATAACGTTCATCAGGCAGAAATACAGTACGTTCAGTTCACTTTCGCCCAAAATATGAACGCGTTCAACACTGTTCACGAGAGAGTGGATTTACACATCGCTCATCTAACGCAGTGGAGAGAGCAGCATCTGCCGGTAGGGGGCGACTGGAGCGATCTAACAGTGGATTATTTACCATATTCATATCCCCACCAAGTAGGATCCCCCACAAACTTTGATGCAAGAAGAGCTACATTTGAAAGGAACTCAACTTTCCCAGAATTAGGGGCATAGATGTTTATGAGTGTAATTTTTCTGTGTTGAAGAATACCAGATACTATGATATACCTGCCACTGTTATCCGCAATTACATCAGTTTCGTTTCGTTTTCTTCCGCTTTCTCCTTGCGGGTCGCGGGTGATGTTACCGCTTACCGCGGGGATTACTAGGGCCTAATCCAGTGACTCTATGGGCGTAGGCCAGGGTACTCCCTGGATGAGTCGCCAGCTCATCGCAGAGCCCTTACTGATGTGGTGGCTGCCACGAAGGTGCCAACTACACATCAGGAACAATTTTGGGGTTCAGTATCTTGCTCAAGGATACTTCGGCATGTAGCTCAGTCCCGCCCCAGGGAGCCAGGGATTCGAACCAGCGACCTTCCGTTCACTAGTCCTCAGCTCTACCCACTGAGCGCAGAAAATACCTAGCCAACCCATCTTTGCTTTAACTTTAATGATTCACTTTCATTCAGATGGGTCTCCTGCAGCATAGCTACGTCACATGAGAGAGACTTCAGATGTGAAATTATTTTATAACGTTTAACTTTATTAGAGACTCCATTAATATTCCAGCTGACCACCCTTATGGCATTAGAACCTGACATGTAAATGTATAATCCCAGTATTTGAAAGCAACTTATATATAATTTCTAGACCCCACTCTGCAACTCCAGGGAAATGACAGGGGATGACGAACACACACTCACACGCACACACACATTCACACGCACGCACACGCAATAGCCAATAGGCAAAAAACTAAACAAAAAAAACAAGAGAAAGAGCGGTGCTCCTTCTCTATCCATGATCCAACGGGAGCAGGCTTCAGGTCATGAGGCGTCCAACAGTCAGAAATTAGTGTAAATTGTTTAACCTTTAAACTTAAATTGCCCTTTTCCTTTCAACAGGAAGAGGTAGAAACAAAAGTCAACCTGATGAAAATATTGGACTCATAATCATACCTTTAGATCTTTACCCAAACACAGACGGGAGGCGAATTCTCAGGTCCTTAATAGCTTCGTTAGGTGTTGTGTAAATACACTGCTTCTCACCCACGGTCACAATAAGTCTTGCAGGCCATAGCGAATCCCACGCAGCTTCTTTTTGATATCTCCATATTCCACGCGCCTCTGTTGGATTTCAGCTGGAAGGTCTTGAAACACACGGAATGATTTCCCTTTCCATGTCAGCTTTTTCTTCTTTGCCGCAGCTCCTAGAATGAGCTGTCGGTCACTCCATCTCAACATTCTCACAATGTATGGTCTTGGTGATTCTCCTGGGTTCGGGTGTGGGCGAAGGGACCTGTGGTGTCTGTCCACCTCAGGTGCTATGTCTGTTTCGAGGCGGTCAAGAATATAGCGGAATATTGCAGCCAGCTCTTTACCTGGGTCCGCTACAGGATTACCGGACTCCAACATGCCTTCTTCCAGGCCCACGATAATCAAGTTGTTCCTTCTGCTGTGCGACTCCAGGTAAGAAACTTTGGCTTTCAAGTTTCTTGTCTCTTTTGAGTTATCTTGTATGGCTCGCTGCTGGCTTGCTTGTTTGTCCCGTCAAGGAGCCGGTACGTTTTTCGGCATTCCCCATTCTTGCCACCATGGCCCGTGTGTCTTTTTTAATTTCCTTCGTTGAATTGTTCAGCTCATCCAGCGTTTGTTGGAATGAGACTTTCATTGATGTAACCTGTGCCAGCAGCTCTTCAGCCCAGGCAGGTGGATCTTCATTGTTTCCCATGCTCTCTTTGATTGAACGCCAGGCAGCCTGACGCTGTTTCACCGTCTGTCTCGTCTCTCGCGGAGGGCCTTGACTTGACATAAAAAGTTTGTCTTTGTTTGGGGGGTAGATTCTTGGTTTTGTTCTTAAAACATTGAGTTCTTAAAGGTGTTCAATAGATGCTTCTCTGACGTGCTGACGCCAAGTGACTCAGTACGCCATGCTGCCTTGTCACGTGATCTGTGATATATGTGTGCTTGCCTGTAATCTCAACACGTCCACTCACTTCCAGGGATTAGGCGATGAATTGGTCTATAATAGTAATTCATAACCTGTTTTTGGCACTGCACAGCATGGAGTCAACTGTTCTATTGTGCCCCATCCTCCTCAGTGAGTGAGAGATGCACAGAGAAATTGAGAAGACAAAAGACATACTCATACAAATGTGGATGTTCTGAAGAGAAGATATCTTGTTTCTTAGGAAAGGTTTTAAAAGAAAGGGGCACACATTTTGTAAAATCTGCCACATCAATATTTCTGTTGACCACGGGGGTCTCACCACATCAATCATAATCAAGAGACTTGGTAAAATTACATAATTTAAAATTGCTGTTGCATTATTATTTTGTTATTTTCATTTCTTAAAAGTCAACAGAATGCAGAAAACAAAGTCACAGGGGGAGGGCCCACAGACCCCTGCTTTGGTTTCAAATTCCTCCATATTTGTTAGGTGTCAAGTCTGCAAGCTTTCTGTTGCACAGCTCCATGCTGCCATTGTGGAAGCAGACATTAGAGAATCACCTACAAAATTTCACCAACATGGCATTTATAGCGTCAACTAAGGAACATTTCAGGGGAATCCTTTGATATTCCCAGTGGAGACAATTAAGAGCTTCTTCCTCTGGAAAGCATTTGTTTCTCCCAAGAAACGTGGTGAATTCCATGTTATCAATGTGGTTACGATTTACATAAGGGATATTACTGTTACTGTTGTACTTGCAGTGAAAGCAACTTGGCACCTAGTATCTAGACACACACTACACACTATTCTATAACCAAACACCTGTCACCAGAGCTGGGGGAGTTCACACACCTGCAACTTTTCATGTTCATCATGAGTTACTTTGCAAATACTGTATGTTTATGCCCTGCTCAAAGACAGCGTCAAGATCCTTGTTAATTAGCTGTGGCAGAATGCAACTTTAACCAGAGGTGCAGGCATACGGTATAGAACAAAATGTTGCAGTTGCTTGTACCCAGTTCTAAATCCCAGCTGATGCATATCTTCGTTACATGGTTTGAGGGAAGTATAGGTAACTGCGTACTTGTGAATACAACCGTCACTAGTACTAATGTATATCGTCAGGGATTAAAGCTGTTATTTTTAAAACATTTGACAATCTAACCCGTGCTGACACAATTTTAATTTTATGCGTTATTGTTCTTCAGACGATGGGGCTAAGCTAGCTAATATGTGCTTTGAGTAGTTAATAATTAGTATCACATTATTTGAATACCATTATAGAGTGCAGATTCAGGCTACATTATACATACAAATGAGATCTCTTGTATTCAGTGGGTAGTATGCAGGATTTTAGTAGTTATTAAGCCTATTGAAAAAAAAAAACTTTTGATATATAAGAATGAGTAATTCTTTGGAATTTTGGATACTGTGACTTTCTGTGGTTTTTACTGTGATTTTACGCACACGAAGACGCACCTAAGCACTCCTCCTCCTCCAGTTAAATAGATCAGCTGTGCTGATCAATGAGAAGAAGGCAAAATAGATGCACACGGGTTGCCACATCCAGCTTTTTTCTACCATGTGACCCTAGAGGAGCTTCGTAAGCTGGATAAAATAGAAGTCCCCCTCCTTTTCTGCCATGTTGCGGCACCTTTTTAGCGCTGCAGTAATGGCGTCATCTGAAAGGAGAGACCTCTGTATACTAATAATACTATCAGTACAATGACCTGTCGGCACGAGTACATCTTTAGTGTTACTTTCTGTTCACTGTTCAAGTTTAATGGAGATGCTTGTTCTTCCTGCTACATCAACTACATTTGCCTGCTCAATACTGAATGTAGAGAGAGCTGCCAGCCATCTGTAGCTCAAAGCATCCAGTTTTGCAGTAGAGAGAATATGTTTCACAGGGTTACTGTCGGTTACGACGGTGACCTGTTGAGTCTTTACCTTTTGCTTGGTACTCTTGCGCAGAGGTGGGTAACCTGAAGTCAGATCAGTGAGGGGTTTCACTGTGCGAGAGTAGTTTTTTATGAAGCACCTTTAGTACCCAGAAAACCCAAGGAATCTAAATCTCTAAAACCAGTCTAATCACCAAAAGCCTCCGCTATACAAAGCTGCATGTACTGCTCAGACTTCTAAAGTTCAATCAAGTGACAATACAGAGCTCAGCCTGGCAGTCAGTTTGAGCTGCCCTCACTGTGTTTATCTGGTGCCACAAGGACGGCAGGCTAGAACCTCATTTTAAGGATGTTAAAACAAATGCAAAGTTTTATCTGTACTTTTACTAATGATGATTTAATAAATATGTACTGCTTAAACCTAAATACAACGGTGAAGCTCTTGATGGCTGCTACTCACATAAAGAATGGGGATGATGGAGGGGTCGTCCCTCCGAATGATGTTGGGAACATATTCAGCCTTTGGGACCTTGGAGGATATAAGCTGTAAAAATGGGAAAGATAGGAAACATCAAACGTCATTACCTATGGCAGCATCAGTATGGAAATATGCAGTTTATTTCAAAGTCACAAATTTGACATTGATTGCTGGGATCCTCACCATAATTTTAGGGGGGGTGAAGTCCTCTCCTTTACAGGCCACTCTCTCCATATCTCTCTCCTCCTCCCACTCGGCATCCTCATTCAGGCCTTCATCTAGTGTGCCTGAGGAGGTCTGAATCTCACCACCTCGCTCACACACACACACACACACAAACAAAGGACAAGATGAAAGGACAACACATGAACATGATTAAAGGAGGGTGCTCCATTTGAAAGCAGTGCACCTGTTATACTATTTTTCCAGCACAGACGGGAGGAACAGATGAGTTAAAATCAGACAGCAGACAAAGAAAACAGCACAATAACACTCTCTTCATGCACCCTGCCAGACACAGATAGCTACAACACAAAGCAACAGGCAGATGGACAACAAGTGAAACGATGAGGATGTGTGTGTGCGCAGATGAATGGTAAATGCTGGGCAGAAGCACAGATTGGGAATACAGGCAGCACACACTATAAACAGAGTAAAACTACAATAAGATAGTTTGTGTAGAGTACATCTGTCAATCAATTAGCCTGTGTGTCAGTGTTTATGTATCTCTCGGTAAAATAGTATGCATGTGTTTCTGTTGTGGTGGGTGGTATCCCAGTTTCATCACCAGCACCGTTGTTACGTTCTACCACAACATGGTGCAATACCGCCATAAACGTTTTAGTGTTGGAGCACCATTTAGCTCAGTTGGTAGAGCAGCGTCCCATGTACAGAGGCTTTGTCCTAACTGCAGCGGCCCCGGGTTTGAGTTCCTGCCTGGGGCCCTTTGCTGTGTGTCACTCCCTTTTTCTCTCATCCCATTTCCTGTCATATCTGTCCTGTCCATAAAACCATAGGAAGGCCAAAATAAAAATAAATGTTTTAGCTTTAGAAAATAATGTCCTTTACCAGCTAAAAGGCTTAACACGTACTCATAGAACTGCAGTTATATCAAGTACCTACTGTTTTCCTCGTGAATGTCAACTTCGGTAACCCAAGCAAGTGGAAGGTTAACCCCAGTTTCTCTGCTGTAACCATTTTGTCTTATGTGTGCACAGCATTTTTCTTTGGACTGCTTTCACAATGAGGGCCAACAGTGTAAAAAGAGGGATGGGCTTAAAAACTCTAGCTCGAGGAGGAATCTTTACTGAGTTCAAACAACGAAGCTGTGAGTTTTGCCATTGCTGTAGGATGCCGTTTATTTTGCTGTTTAGCCCGTTGATCTAAGCACGTCCCACTGTTAATGTGGCCAGCGTCCATTGTAGCACGCTGAAGCAATGTTGAAGTATTTAGTATTCAGAGATAGTTGAAACATTAAGCTTAGTCTGAATTTGATTCTTGTGGTGAGCAGAGTTTTGCCACATAGCTCTTTGTGGAACTTAATACTGCAACACAAGCTCAGCTAGCTTTGCTGTTAACGTTACATGACCTTCTGCTCCATGATTCTCACAAATTTGTCTGTTGCTGCTGTATCTAAATGTACCTGATAGATGAGCCTCGTTGTAAACTGACTGTTAATCTTCTATAAATACACTTTGGGTTTTCTACAAATAAATGCTGTTGTGATGCCTAATCCTACCTTTTGTCTTTGGATGAATCACATTACGTACTAATAAATCTACATTATAAAGCTACTCTCCTCAAAACACATTAGTAGTTATTAAGATGTAAAATGAGCTACCTATACCTCAGTTATATTCCAATTGTAAGACAACAAGCACATATCCCTTTTATTTCTGCAATACTTTCAAATAATGATGTCGCATAAATTTTAGGTCACGTCACCCATCCCTGGTTTCTTTGTGCATTTTTGACCATGAATATCTGTCATGGTTCATGGTTCTGTGTCTTGTGGTTTGTTGCATTTGATTTCCATGTCTTTGTATCATTTCTTGTTGTGTCTTATGTTTTGATTTTCCATGCCCTACTGTGTCCTTTAAGTGTCTCCTATGTTCTTCCCTCTGTTTCCCTCTGTCTGTAAGTATTGTTCCCTCCATGCCTTCTCCTCTGTGCCTTCCCCTCGTTATCTCACCTGTTGGTCCACCTCACCTGTCCCTTGTCTTGTCATTAGTCTCTGTGTATTTAGTCTGTGTCTTCCCTGCACTCCTTGTCTGTTCATTGCCTCTGTCTGCATCAGTCTCTGCTCCTGCTCCTGCTCCTGCTCCTGCTCCTGCTCCCCAGTCCCCAGTCCCCAGTCCCCAGTCCCCCTCCCCTGACTGCATTTGGGTCCACCTCCTATGTCCTGAGTCTTTTTAGTTTTTTCCCTTTAATCCCACCATGACAGTATCAGTATGCTGTATTTAGTGTGTAAGCAGAGTTGATCAGTCTCTGGAGTCGTGAGCTGCTGGGTCTAGTGTCTGTATAAAAACGTTGCATGTATTTAGAAAGGAAGTGTTATTGTGTGTGACTCACTGTCTCTGGAGTCATGCAGTGAGTCAGGCTTGATGGGGGTTGGGTCACTCCATGAGCGGCTGAAACTCTTGGCTCTGCGGTCGGCGAAGGCTGATGGAGTTAGGGGGGAAGAGAGTCACTCACACACACTTCCACCCTCTGAGGGATCATCAATCCAGGAAATTAAGGATTTTGTCTTGTGTTTTGTAAAGAGCAAGTCATTCAAGTGCCCCTACAAGAAAGTTGGTCTAATGCTTTCTATCAACAAAGGGCTTATTCATGTTATCCTTTTACTATTACACCATCCTGTTGTCCAAATTATTGATTCAGAGCAAATTATGAATTAAAATTAAACAAATATAAATATTAGCTTTTTGCTGGCTTCCAGAGATTTGACTTCCCATGTCTTTGCAGTGATGTAGAAGACATTATTGTTGGGTGTGGTTAAAGGTGCAACAAAGCACACTTCTAATGAGAACAACAGCTTATTATATTCTCTGGCCCAATCTTAATATTGGAATAAACCCATTGCAACTTCCCAAAGCCCAAGGTAACGTCTTCAAATGACTTATCAAAAAAACTGATATTTTATCTGCTATAAAATAAGAAAAAGAAAAGCAGCAAAGTCTCTCAGTTATAAATCTGGAACGTGTGGATGTTTGGCACTTTTACTTGACAACCTGGAAATTATACTTGGATCTGTTATTGCACCATAAAAGTTGCTAATATATAGACATTAAAGTTATTATGGCATCTATAAAAATATATTGATGGTTTATGTTTGTAGAACATTTTTGCAAATCTCAGTGAGAATCTTCAGTTCATCTCAGTCTCCAGAGTTCGTGTTACAGGGGTTTCTATAGACTGTAACTAGTTAGGCTACTGCAGAGTGAAGAAATCTTTAAATGTTCAAACAGTTTTGTTTTTTGGGGTTTTTTTTTTCAAGTGGTTGTTGAAGTCTATCTAGGCATAGCAGGAGCAAATGTACGTTGATGTATGCACACTTCAGATAAAATAATTAAAAATATAATAACACTCATACTCAAACACAAATTCTCAGGAACCTCAGTACTGATATTATGATGGTACACAATGTGGTGCATTAGTGCAGCATGCATGCAAATACGCTAAATACATTCATAGAAAACACTAAAAGACTTACTCTGGACCTTAATCCTGCGGCTGCCCACCATCCTGAGGTGTTTGCGGAAATTTCTACCATTTTAAGAAAGAGAAGGAGACAGACACATCAATAATGAGGAACAGATAACAGTAAGAGCTTCAGAGGAAAAATAAGATGTAGACGATGTACAAATCCTTGCCAGGACTGAATAATATAGAGAATATTGGTACCAAGATCAGCTCCAGTCTCCGGGAGGTAGCTCCTTTTTAAATTAGCATAGATTATAATAAAAATCTTAAAGCAAATATATTCTATTCCAACAAATAACATTGTTAGAATGTCAAGAATTTTTCCTTGAAATTAAGACTAGTTCCTGTTAAAGGAAAAAAGTTATTCACAAGTCATCTCGGAATAATAATGATGATAATAATGGCTTGAATTTATAGTGCACCTTTTCAAGAGACCTAGTGCCTCTTTACAAACTAGGATTAAAAAAAGACAAACAAAACAAAAAGACAAGTCACAAGATGATAGTCTGCCGGACAAGCAGAGTTAATAGAGGTTGTCGGCTGTAGTGAACAGGTGGTGTTTGAGGAGTTTTTTTTTTTCAAACGTGTTCAGAGAAAACGCATTTGGGATGTCAGTAGGGAGAGCATTCAAGAGGGCTGGGGCTGCAACTCTGCAGGCTCGGTATCGAAAGGTACCAAGTCTGGAACGGGGAATGGAGAGCAGGCAGTGTCGAGTGACGCTGAGATCGAAAAGTGGCCGAAGGTATGTCAATTGCTACTCAACCAACCCCTGGACTGGAATACCGATACCTGGAGTGGTATGCCGCTGGTATTCCACAGACACATGATGATATAAGTCCCTTTTCTGAGTTGTACTTTGCTCCTCTTGGTTTAGCTCAGTTGCTACTTTGTGTTTTTGGCATTTCGCTCTTGGTTTTTGTGAGTATCATTTTTGGATTTCACTGAAATAAATACTGTATTTTGTCCATAATCCTGCCTCCCTCGTTAGTGTTTTGCATCTGGGTCCCCGCCAATTTTTACCACAACAAAAATCATTAGATTATTAGATTCTAGAAATGACTCCAGAATATTGTTAAATATTACAGGTATGAAGATAAATGGTCTTGTATTTCTACAGCACTTTTTCAGTCAACTGACCACTTACTTGTCACATTCACACATTCATACACTGATGGCAGAGGCTGCCATGCAAGGTGCCAACTGAACGGGAACACTCACTTGTTTACAACAGCTCAAGATACAACGAGTACAGGAAAAAGAATCTGATAAATACACATAAAGTTAAATAGGAAATGAATCAAAGATATCGTGCTAAGGACACTTTAACATGCAGTGGGGGGAGCTGAGGATCCAACCCAGTAATCTTCAGATTACTAGACGAACCAATCTACCTCCTGAGCTACATACGCCCCAGATTGCTGAGCATGTATTTTCAGTGAATTGGATGCTTAGCTCTGTGTTTTTAAATTAAACTACATGTGCTAAAATGAGACATTGCTGTGCTATCTAGGTGTATTCCTGACCTCGTCTATAGAGGCATGGCAACGACACATACCATAAAGAAACTGAGAAACACCCCATTGATTTGTATCCCTGTGAAACCAGGAGATTAACAGGAAAAATTATCAATCAAGAGCACAGCAGGAGAAGGGGTTAAAAATAGGGAGACTGGGGACAAACTGGGTGTGCTGGCAGGCAAAGGTTTTTCTCAGGATGGATTTGAGAAATCCAACTTTTTTATCAAACTAACTGTATCTGTTTTGGGATGTATATTTCATTGGATTATTGTATCTTTTTTTTAAAGTGAATGTTACTTGAACTTGCCTAACCCTAAATTGCAGAAAGCTTCCAGGCTATAGTCAAGCTGTTCCTGATGATAATTTGAAAATGTAGAGGATCTGTTGATGTATACAAATCCAGAAAAAAAAGAATTGAGAATCAGAAATCTATCAATCCCCTGTTTAAAGTCAAATCAAATTGTTGATTTAGAGAATCATCACAACCCTTCTAATTACTTATCAGCCTGTGAATACACTTGTTGATCTGCTAAAGTCACAGAGAGACAACTCAGTGATGTCAGGGGTTATCTCAGTGTCTTCTTAGAGTCTAGAAAACTCTAATGGAAAGCCTGTGTAACACCCAAGGACTTAACCAGGCAGAGAGGTTCAAACAAAGATATGCTAATATGTTTTTGGAACTATTATAAGGGCCCTGCAGAAAAATCACACTAAGTGACTAAGCAACTCGCATATATAGGCAGGAACCAGATAATTCAAGATTTTAAAAGCAAGCAGCAAAAGCTTAAAATCAATCAAAAACTTCACAGGTAATGTGTGACAGGTATGTCGGCAAAAATGGGTGGAATGCTGTCACCTAACTAAATGCATTTACAAGCCTGGCTGCAGAATTTTGTATCATTCCAAATAGTGGATATCACACCTGCTATTTCCAAAATAAAGCGTATTGGAACACTTTAGCATGGAAGATACAAAAAAAGCATGAATTACCAAATGACTTTAGTCACCTGAGCATCAAAAGACAATTCTGACTCAAAGATAACACCAAGTATGTGGGCATCAATTGAAACCTACACTACACAGGGCACCCACACCGGAGGAACGTATCCAAGTGCTGCCAGTACAGGGGTGACAAGGTGTAATGAACAATGCAGCTATGGTGCAAGGCTTCAGGACGTACAGGTGGGTATCATCCACATAGCAAAGGAAATGAATTGCATATCTGTGCACACTTTGCCCCAGGGATGGCAACAATATGGTGATCAAAAGAGAATCTAGAAAACAGAGTGACAGTTTTCAAAGATTTGATTGTTATTCAAAAAATGAATGAGTGATTGGAGACAGCTTTTTTTCATAAAAATGGCAGCTTGGAAATGGGTCTACAATTCCTTCAAACATGGTGATCTAGATGGGGATTCCTCAAAACAGCATCAACAGCAGCACTTTTAGAATTAGGGGGGGAAATAGCAGTCGATAGAGAGCAGTTAACAATGGCTAAAATAACTGAACCAACCGTCTGAAACACAGATTTTAAAAACTGAGTGGGAATGAAGTCAGAAAGACAGGTGGATGATTTAGAAAGTTCAACCGTGCTTTCCAGGGTTGACTCAAATAATCTGAAAATGTAAAAAAATCTGCAGTAGGCGAGGAGGGGCAACAGACTTGGATACTGGTTTAAATCACCAAGAACAAGAACTCTGTTGATTGTAATATTATGACTGCTAGATGATCTGAAAATATCCTCATAAAACCAGATGTAAATTTAGGGGGTCGGCAAACCCAAAGTGCTTTGAACAGCAACTTTGGCATTTTGGACAGGCAAAGAATAAATGACAGTCTGGCTAACGCACATACCCTTTCACCAGGTTGTATTTCTACCTGAGGTTGTAAGAATATAGAACTTTTGATATGTTTTCTGATGTTCTAGGAGACATTATTTTTCCCAGTTTCTCTTGTTGTGAGGATGATTTCAACCCACTTAAACATGTGTTGTTAAATTCACAGGCTTATGGAGTTGTGTGCTGATCTAAAAATTGACGAGGATCAAAACTACATGACACTATGATGTAGTTCGTGCCAACCTATATTTTTATCACACTCTCTGTTGTCAGTTAATGCTATATTAATTGTGCCACCACTTTACACTAAACAACATCAGTCAATAGAAGGCCAATATTAACCTCATATCATAATGAACATCACTGCTGTTTGACTCTGTTTACACTGATACGTCACTGTAAAATGAAAAGCACACCCACTCCCACATTCATTTTGTAACATGTCAAGTTATTTTGTATCCAGAGTGCAGTTTCAAGGCATTCCAAGAAAATGTTCACATGTCAGAGTTGTTTACAAAAGAGGTGAAGGCAGTGCCTAAAATAGAGGGATGACTCAGAGGAGACGGGGATCCATCAATCAGCCAGTGTTAATTTTCTTTCACCCACACATCAAGACTACTGAGTCAAATTCGTATTGGTGTGTGTGTCTGCAGCTATCTCACCCAACCTTCTAAATCAGGCTTTGACCTTTCTGTGCACCTTGCACAATGCCTTGCTTTTTTTAAACATGCATGATTTAATCCGTGAAAGTAACTAAGATGTACCTTTCGGTAAAAACACTGTATTTTGACACTGCATGTGACAGAGCCATGTACACAGACAAACACACGCAAAGAAAAATAATTCTTGCAATAAACACAGACTGAAAAACGTGATGGCATGTCTCATCTTGGGGTTATGAGGTTTATGCCACATAACAAAAAAAAAAACAACCTACAAACTAATTTAAAGAAAGGCTTGTTAGTGATTAATTGGGGGGTCTCACAGCTGGTGGAATGAAGCTGCTCTGCAGTCTGGTAGCACAGAAGATACTGTATCTTTAGTCAGATGGCAGCAGGGTGAACAGACTGTGGCTGGGGTCTTTTAGTATCCTTTTTAAGCTCCATGCAGATACCTCACTTCATAGATGCTTTTTAGATGGGTATTGATGATGGTGACGGGTTGACCCACAACCCGTGGGACCCACTAACTGCCCCCTGGGTTTGGGTGAGCTTATGTGGCGCCCTTTCATTTTAAGTCACGATACATCCAGAATGAATCACAAATGAAGTTAAGCAGAGACGGGAAGACTAACTACAGACAGGCCTCTGTACAACCTAAATAGGGTTGGTAATCCTTTGATATCTCATGATTCGGAATGATCCTTTGGTGTCCGATTAAAAGCAGAATCAATTGTTGATTTAATGATCAGAAATTAAAAAATGTAGTCCCTTGCGCCTCCTCTTATTTCTTAAAAAATACTTCATTAATGAACTAATTATTTGAAAGCATCTTTCACTCTCCTGACTGTATGAGAATAACTAACTGAAGGAAACATAAAGTGCTCTGCCATGTTATTAACATTGTGTCTTCAGGCAGTAGATAGCAGTGTCTGCTGCACCATTACCTCTGAGGAAAGCATCACTGTCCGTGACTCAGGCAGGCACAGAACCAGGCTGAGTAGAGAGTTATTTTCTTCATGACAGAGTTGGTTTACGTTGTATCATGCTGCAGTGTGTGTCAGTTAGCCGGTCTCATTTATTAAACAGCAATATTTGTTTATTATTCATCAACTGATCAGGACTAACAATGCATTAGTAAAGTTGATGTACTGTAGCTTGCCTCTCTTAATTCATGTTGAAACCTTACAGGAGGAGAAATGTGCTCTTTAACAACCAAGAGGAGTGAGCAAAAAGAGGCTAGAGAGAAATTACTGAAAGAACCAGCCTGGTGACTGAGTTTAGTCAGAGGTTGAAATGGACACACACATATAACACACTCACACACCCTCAATCCTTGCCCTGGCTCACTATTTTGCAGCCAATATACACAGGCTGAACACACGGCCTGTATGAGCAGCGCATGTGCATGGTGGAACATCTTGCTTTTCATTTCAGCATCCATGTTAACAGGCTAGACTGGCCACACTGCCTGTGTGAGTAGCGCGACTCACGTACGTGTCAAGTAAGACTGCAGCTGCAAATCATCTAGAGTCTCATCTATTTTTACTGCAACATTCCCCCGTTCTCAGTAAAAACAGACTTAACCATGTAAGGTAAGCTAGTCTGGTTGTTTGAAAAGAACAAACACAAATCATCACATGGTTAACCTTGCACAATTATATACAAATTATATACATTATTCACTTCGCTTTTCCCTCACTTTGCTTTGCTTGAGAACACACTACTAAATGGTCTTGCCTTTTTATAGTACTTTCCCAGTCTACTGACTCAATGGAGTTCAGTATCTTGCTCAAGGACACTTCGACATGCAACTGGGGGGAGCCAGGATTCGGACCAACAACCTTCCAATTATTAGACGACCCTCTCTACCTCCTGAACTACAGCTGCCTCCACCAGAGGGTACAACAAAGTCTAGTCTCTACTACTTAATTTACAAACGTTTGTAATATTCTTTTTCTGCTGCAGGAATGGATATTTGTTTCTGTATGTGATGCCTGGCTGTCAGGCGACGATATACACATATAAACTAAAAGTGGGAGTGTTGTGACAGTGGACTGTGCAGAAGGCTGTGCACACATTTCCACGTAAATGCTCAATATAAAGCTGTTGTTTAAATAATGGCAAGTCAAGTTGCTTATAAAGTGCAGGTAAAAACACTGAGTGGTGGAATTACCTGTACTTTAGCACACAGGGTAAATTCACCAGGATGCACATTTTCACAGCACTAATTCAGTGAGTGCAACAGTTTCAAATGTTGAGATGCTAAATTACTGTCAATAAATACTAAATATTAAAACTAAAACTACTGCAGGTTTCAAATGGAAAGAATTCCAGCAACAGGATGGATTATGGACTGCTGGAAGTCTTTTATTGTGAAACATCTGTGCTGGAAGTGTTGACTTTCAATGACAGTAGAAAGCCTGGCTCGCTTTGTATTTAAGGTACATACAGGCCCAAGTCACTGTTTAAAATGTACAGTAGTCATAGAGATGGTGGAGGTTAAACAACAAGAGATCAATAAAAAAAAGGTTTCCAATCTCAGACTGTTGATGAGACTAGTCAAGAAGGGTATTTATTTGCAATATAAAGGGATTGAACAGGGAGGTTAGCACAATACAGGACGGAACAGCCAGGTCACGGTACCTCTCCATCATGACGGCTGCCTCCTGCTCTCTTTTCCGCCTCTTTCTCTCAGCATTGCCACGGAAAGCCCTGCCAGGACGTCAAAGCATTTAGTGGTTTTAAGGGGGAATTAAATTGAATGTTTCAGCTCTCCTGACCTATCACCAAAGAGTTTTTGTCTGAACCCAAACTGACCCAGGGGCTAAATAACCTTTACAGAACTCATCAGATCTAAACAGTTTCCCTTATGGTCCTAATACTTTTGGTTTTGAGCAATAGTTTTTTGAAATGTGAGTGGAGGAGAGAGAAATTGACCAGATTTAAGCCCTTTGGGTCTATTTGGGTTCGGGCATGAATAAGGTTCCAGTCAGGGTGGGGTGGGGCGACAGATAAAGGGATTTTTAGTCATTAAGGGTTAGTGAGGGGTTTGGTTTGATTAATCAGAATCAGAATCAGAAATACTTTAATAATCCCAGGGGGAAATTATTTTTGTTACAAGCTCCAGATATACAAATAACATATATTATAC
>CAEMYA010000307.1:634409-644914 GCA_903131615.1 Diplodus sargus | reverse complement strand
TAAATAATGTGCAAGAAGTACAAAAAGAAATGACTGTCCATGTTTGAGTCAGGTTACAGAAGGAGGGGTGTCTGACTCTCTAGGGAGGCGTTCTAGAGTTTAATGACCACAGGCAGGAATGATCTCCTGTGGCGCTCAGTGGTGCATCTGGGTGAGAGGAGTCTACCGCTGAACGTGCTCATCTGTTGAGCCAGTGTGTCGTTAAAGTTATAAGATAATAAAAGTTAGCAGCACAGGGAAGTTTTATTCACCAGGGGGAGAGAAACATTGTGGATATTTTCAAGTCGCACACACATAAACACTGAAACACACACACACACACACACACACGTACATGACCGCAATACAAGATAGGGATCTACAATAAAAAACACTGAGGAGAAGCCAGGAAATCCGGTCGTCTAATGTGAGTTACCAGTATTAGCCATCCCAGAACTACAACACTTGAGAGTCTTTATTCATTTTTTAATTGAAAATGATCTAAAACCATCACTGTTGATGTGTTTCTGGCTTGATGTCTGTTATTTCTCATCCTGTTTGTGTGTTGGTCAGCTTGGGTGTGCCTTTCACAAAGAGGACATAATGGTTTTGACAGAATGTCAGACGAATGAGAATCTTCTGTTAAAACGTATGTCAGAAATGAGGTCATGTCCTGCAGTCAGGATTTGACTGACAAACAGACAGACAGCTGATGATTCCAGGGGTGATAAACAATGGGCCTCAGTCACTATCATTGCTTATAATCCAAAAGCTCATAGCTCTGCTTCGGCACTGCTATTATATGGTTCTTCCCCTCCATCAATATCTGTTCCCTCTCCCTGAAAAGATGAACATGCTGGAAGTGACTCCTCCTCAGCCTGTCACTCTTTCCACCATCTGCCATCAACAGAAACTCCTAAAGTGGATGGCTTTATTCCTTATACAGCAGATTTTCTGCCAGATTCAACCTGGGAAATTTAGGTAACAGTGTAGGTTGGTAAGTGTTCAGGAAAAAAAATCCTGTTTGTTTATTTAATATACAAGGAAACGCACTTTTGAGGAAAAAAATATTTTTCTGACTACTTTCACAATTCTCACTTATTGTGATAATCTTACAGATTTTCATTTAGTCATTATCACAGAATATCATCACAGCTACTTGTTAGAAGCTACTTGTTTTTAAACGTTGAAATGTTGAGTAAAGTTTAGTTTTGTGTGTGTTGGTTAGCTTATGCTATTGCACATCATAAATGCATTTATGAAACAACCAGAGGTGGAAAGTAAAGAAATACATTTACTCAAGTTACTGTATTGAGTAGTTTTTTTTGTGTATTTTGTATTTTTTAAATAGTTTTTTAAACAGGTAATTTACTTGATTACGTTTTGAGTGAAGTATTGTCCTTCACTACATTAAAAATACCATCCGTTACTGAGTAAAACAATCCTAACGTCATGCAGTACAAGATGTCTTGCCTCAGCTGCTTGTAAGCGACTTTTCAGTTTACTGTTATTACTATTACTGTTCACTGCAAAGTAAGCGAGGATGAGCGCAACTAACTTTAAAAATCAACTGCTGCTCAAACCTAACACAATGTTTGTAGACATGTAATTCTCTGAAGCAAATATCTTTTATGCAGACATACAGTGGGACAGAGCCATTTTAAGTTTTTTTTAAGTTTATAGCAGCTGCCATTGAGCTCATAACAAGTTAGGAGTTTATTTAAACATGTTTTATCATTAGATATTAAGCGCGCAGCCTGCCATGAGAATATGTCCCTGACAAATAGTTTTAGTTTTATTTTGGTTATTTATGACTTCACTTCACTTGATTTGATGATTCGATTTGGCCTCAATTTTTTATTAATGTTGTTGATGTGTTTTGGATTTATGACCCCTTGTCCTGTTTACACACATTTATTGTTTTTTAAATGTAACTAAGTAACTGTCGCTACATGTCAAAGTATCCTTGAGCAAGATACTGAACTCCAGAATGGGCTCTTTGCACGTCAGCTTCTGCGTTCATGTAATACTGCTCACTCACTTCCGGTTGCCTAGAGATGGCGCTCTTCTACTGTCAATGCCTGACAGACCGGCCAAAGATGATGATTAACCATGTCCATCGCATTTGAAGGTGAGTCTCCTATACTTGTGTCTCTGTGGTTAGGATAGCTAGAAGCTATGGTGCTAGCTAGGCTGGCTGCAACAGTAAACATTGAGCCTACTCGCGGACAATGGCATACCGTAAAATTACCCTGATCATTTTGCGGGACAGTCTCTCGTGGCGTGCCCGCTCGCTGACACCTCATCCCCGCATGTTTATCTCAGGCTCCTCGCTAGCCTTCTTCCTCCCTCCAGCAGGCAGCCTGGCCCTGTTGCTGTCCTCCTCGGACAGACGCTGAAGCTGGTGAAGTTTGTGACATTTTCATCCCGGATTTTTGAGAGGAAGGAATAAAACATCAGGCGTTTTGGGAACACTGGCAAAATGATTGAAACAAATACACGTCCCGGCTATTAATTGGTGTTTTACGGTATGTCATTGTCCAAGAGTAGGCTCAATGTTTACTTTTGCAGCCAGCCTAGCTAGCACCATAGTTTCTAGCTATCCCAACCACAGAGACACAAGTATAGGAGACTCACCTTCATGTTCAAACACATAAGAATTCGTGTACATGCTAAATCCCTTCTCCAGCTTGCTCTTTGGGGCTTTCGCTGACGCTTTTCAAATGCGATGGACATGGTTAATCGTCATCTTTGGCCGGTCTGTCAGGCATTGCCTGTAGAAGAGCGCCATCTCTAGGCAACCGGAAGTGAGTGAGCCGTATTACATGAACCCAGAAGCTGACGTGCAAAGAGCCCATTGCTCCTGATGTGCAGTTGGCACCTTGTGTGGCAGCCACTGCCATCTGTAAGGGTCCTGCAATGAGCTGGCGACTCATTCAGGGTGTACCCTGGCCTACGCCCATCTGGATTTGGCCCCAGTAAGCCTCGCAACCCCGCAGGGGGATAAAAAAGCTGCAACATCCCGCAACCCGCATGTAAAAGCGGAAAAGAAAACGAAACAAAACTAAGTAACTTTTACTTATTGTAGATTTTAAATTAACTACTTTTACTTGAGTAGATTTTGAGACAGGTAATTTCACTTGTACTTGAGTGATATTTCATCAAAGTATTGGTAATTTGACTTGAGTACAATATTTTAGTACTTTTTTCCACCTCTGGAAACAACACAGTGGCCATTTTCAAAACAGATCAGTTTCAATTACTGCACAGAGAAATGAATCAACCAGGGGCAGCCACAGTGAGCTGTTATGAAGAACTGCAGGCGACAGGCTGCACACTTCCAACCGCTCTACAAAGTAAATTCATTTACTCTCAGGCTGATGGAGAGAGGCCAACTATTGCCTGATTTCTTTATCAAAATTACAATATTTTATACAATATTCTATCTTTCCAGGATTTTAAATGATACAGAGAGGGCCATCACTTTCTAAAGAAACCAGTATTGCTTGAGAGTTAGTAGTACACACATCTGCTCTAGACTAAAAAAATTACATAATTAGGTACAGCTTAGTAAATTCAGCAATCAGCTAGCAAAATGCTTACAGTCGCCTAAAAGACTTTCACCTCTCACAGCTTGTTAAGGACAATAAAATATAATTTCAGCTCTAGAGATTTAAAATATGCACTTAACTGCATTTGGATTTAAAGTGTGTGTGTGTGTACGAAGTCATCGTCATTGCACTGTTATGCTATGTCATACATGAGAAAACCAAGCAATTTTTACTATTCATTTGAGGTACACCAATACTTCTGAAGGGGTAAAGGACACAGCAGACTGAATAGCAGAGGGCCAAATTAAAGGAAATGGGCTGAAGACATGCTAACTGACAGAATGTGAAGAAGGGAGTGCATTTAAGAATTAGCCAGATGGCTAACACTGGCACATTTACAGCAGTGTTGATAAATGTGTGTTATCTTTATAAATGAATAAATGAAATTAAAGGAGAACAGTGGGGGTGGCTGACAGAGTTACTCACGATATTCTAGTCACAGTTTGGGAAACCGCCACATGGAGAGGACAGGAAGAGAAGAGCACAAAATGAAAGAGAAGTTAGAAACAGGGCCAGCCAAATGCTCCACACATCAGAGACTGCAGTGTTGCAGCTCTCACTTTCACAGTGGATACAGTGAACAAAACAACTCACCTTGGCTGGAAAAGTCCTGACAATAAACTTCAAATATCAGTAAGGAAGAAGAGAATCTTTGTCAGTCTAATCAAGACATAACCATTTGAAGAAGTGAGGGTCGGTACAGGACAGACGAAAATGCATATATAAACTTGCCCACTTACAACTTACAACTGTAACAAACCCATCATATTAGAGGCTTAACACGCCAGTGTCAGGCCCCTTTAATTTGACGGGAAAAAAAAGAAACAGAAAAAAAAGGAACATGGAAAAAGAGAGAAAGAAACCAAGAAACAGTGTTATATGGAGAGAAAAGACAGAAGAGGGAGCGTGGGAGAGACGAGGGGAAAGATTATGGTGGGTGAGCTTTGTCTGTTTGAGGGTCATAATTATAAGATCTGGGTGATAGGTGATTATTAACTGGTCACGAAGAGCGACACATTGTGTGTGTGTGTGTGTGTGTGTGTGTGTGTGTGTGTGTGTGTGTGTGTGTGTGTGTGTGTGTGTGTGTGAACTGACCAACATCTCTCCAAGGCCCATTCCAGAATTATTAATCATTATTATTATTAAGTATTCTTGGAAACGTTTTTTAAAAAAAACAAAAAAACAAAAACAAAACAACAAAAACCGACGAGTGCTTTAGCACCCAGTATTGAGAAGGACACTAGTAGAACACAAAACTAGAGAAGAATCAGTCGGGAAGGAAAATGAGAGAGCAACTGTCTGAGCCAACACATGTAAAACCATTCGCTTTTGGGGAATTGTCATGCTTTTGTCTTTCCATTGCATCTGTTGTCACTTTCATTTGCACTAAAGAATATTTACATAAATATATATATATGGGGTGTCACGATTCTCCAAATCCTCGATTTGATTACATTTTCGATTCTAAGGTCATGGTTCGATTCAATTCTCAATTTATAACATTTATTTTTTTCAAAGTACAGGTTGCTATGCCATTTTTAGACTAGACTTTTATGCAATATAATATCTGACCTTTGTTCACAATGTACCACACTACATTGTCAAATTTAAAACATTTATTAACAACATAGTGTAACAATAACTTATATCTTCAGTCAATTGGAAACTTAAACAAAATAACCTGCCATCTAGTTTCTGCAGAGCTTGCAAACTGTGCCTTTTTTGTCAACAACGCGAACGTCATCAACATAACTCACTGGAAATCCAAAATACTTCCACACAGGCGACTTCAGTGAAAGAGGAGGGGGTTCAAGTTCTGTCTATGGGTCTCCTGCATCTGCAGTTGCCATTGTTCTAAGAGTGGCATAGCCCCTTTCAGGAATTTGGCGGTGCGTGAGGTGTGTGTGCATAAGGTGTGAGTGGGCGAGCGAGAGTGAGGGAGCGTGCGTATGTGCAGACAGTGAATGAATGGGAGAGGAAGGAAAAGCGAAAGGAGTAGCAGTAGTAGTGCTTAACACGTGAAAGGGGGTTCACCCCGAAGGTAAACACAAACTTCGGCCCTGGAGGAAATCATCTCCCCTGTGCTTCCCGACCACGGTCCGGGAGCCGAACAGGAATGGTGTAACATCATGCTATCGTTTGACTGGCTGTAGCTAATAGCTACTGGCTTTAGCTAGTGACATGGGGGTGTGGCAGCATCGACGATTCCATTTTTTAATTCGAAGTTCGAGATTGTGACTTAAATTTGGTCGATTTCAATTTAAAATCGAAGTGACACCCTTAATATATACATATAAAATTCACCTGCTTGTATGCAGGAAGTGGAGCACTATGGCTGGTGTAGATTAACACTACATTTGACTTGTAAATCTTGGAACAAAAAGTCTGATCCATTCCTGCCAACCCAGTGGTTGCAGTAAGACACAGTGATGTAAACAGTGGGAATGAACATGGATTTCGATGCTATACTCACGCCTGCATGGTGGTGGTGGCTGTCTGAAAGCTGAACATATTCTCTTTGGGGAACCAACTATTAGGATTGTCCTCTGCAAACACAGAAAACAAAAGGAAGGCGTGTTGTCAGCCAGCAGAATATTTAAACAGGGGCCGTTAGAGCAGGCTGCTAGTGAATACATGATGAAGATGAAGTGAATCGGGTGAAATATGCTTTGCTTTATTCATGCGCATTTTAGGGTAACTTACGTATTATCAATATTTTTCTAAATGTTATTTCAGAAATTGCAGCATAGGTGAACACATGAACCATAAAGCCATTGACATGTCAAATATATACACTTTACCCCTGTCATCTGTTGATGCTCTGTCCTCGCTGTACATCCTCTCCAGTTTCTTCTGGTGCTTCCCTCCATCCCATGGTGAGGTGTCCAGGTCCAAAGAGCGCTGGCTTTGACACGGAGCCTGAATGCAGGCCACACAGTCTGGGGTGTTATCATCCCGTGACCCACCTCTCCTCATCCCCCAGTCCCGGATGTTACTGGCACTCCCTGAGCTCTGCAGTGGCTGTGATGATGATGGCTGGTCTCTGTGGTGCTGGTGGGCATGGTGATGGTTGCTGCGGTGATGGCTACTACGGTGATGGCTATTTCGAGGTGCTGTGGTGGAAGGCTGGCTGGTGCAAGATGGGTTGTGGTTGGCAGAAGCCTGGGACAGGGGCTTCTCCCTGGAGCCTTTAAGCACCTCCAGCTCAAGGCTCTCCTCGCTGCCATTGTCCCCAAGGGTCATCCCTGCTTCCTTGGTAATTGTGTACACCTTGGCTGGCTTCACAACTACACTCCCCTCTGTAATTCTGGCACCTGGTGGTTCCTCTGTGGAAAGGCTGCGCTCAACAGACAGTCGACGTTTGGAGGTGCCCAAAGGTGCTTGAGCCTGGAGAGTGTTGATTTGAGGCTGACACTCTGGATGAGCACTGGGATTGGTTTGGCTAGACAGGTTTGGATTAGCTATGGGCAAACAGCGGCTCTGTGGTGGCAGATTGTTGAAATGCAATTGGCTGACGACTGGGGAGTCGCAATCCTGGCAGGGGAAGGTGTCAGACAACAGATGATCTGGAGAAAAATAAGGCAGAAAAAGAGGAGAGACTGTTGATAAGTCATGTTGTCCATAATTTAGCTCAGCTAAAATGTACAGTTAATACGAATCAACATGATGATTGTTTGCTCTGTTCTGGGATGTAGCTTTAGGAGTGGAGTTGTAAATACTTGTGAGCAAACAAACCCTTTGGGTGAACAAGAATGGAAAGGAGAGAGCTGGCTGAGTCATCGAAAAAAAACAATGGGAGAGATGATGAAAGATTTGGAAACTGATGAGTTGGTACAGTGCATGAGGGTGGTCAGGGAAGAATCAATGACCATACTAACACAGAAAGCAGTTTTTTGTGATGAAGTTTGTGCTGTGGATAAACAAAAGATGGGACATAATTTTTGTAGTGATAGATTAATACGTTTTTTAAGCCCTTTTTTCCCTTTCAACACTATTTTTTGATTGATCTATACTTTGAGGTAGGTGAAGTTAATCAGTGCTTTGTCACACAGTGACAACTCACAGGGCTGGATGGTCAACTGAATTAGATTGAGAGCTCATTTCTACATGTTAGCTCACAGGAACATGCTGGAGATAGTCAGTCACCAGAGCTTTCTAGCTTTCCTATCGAGCTAGAATACAGGCTAACTGTCAGGTGGCATGGCATTTAGCTTGGTTTCTACCTGAACAATAAGTTACTAAAAAGACCTGCTTTAAGTTCAGTTAGCTCGTTCAAAAACATTTGTTTTGCCTTATTGTGGTAATTCCACTGAAATTGACTGATATCATTGTAACATGATGCTGTTTTAAATGCTGCCGTGTGCATATTTTAATGCTGACTAAGTCCTTGCTATTTACTATCCCATGAACTGGTTTTTAAGGCAGGTACCTTCAGCAGTGCATGAAATTGCATTTTTGCATTTTTTGCTGCTAAAATACAAACAGTGGCTGTATGTTTGACATAATGGAAGCTTTATAACTGACAACTGACAAAAACAAATGTGTAAGATGCATCTAAATGCAAATCCAGTCTGCATCTCATTGATAGTTGTGGTGTAGATGTTTTGTTTTTCTTACTGATGTAAGGTTTATTAAAGTGTCTATTTTAATTTAATGTATTTCTGCATTCATTTATTCTATAACCTATATAACCTATAACCTAGTTTTAGTGTTCCTTGCCGATTTTGGTGTAAGTTGCTAGATAATGATTTTGTGTGTGTGTGTGTGTGTGTGTGTGTGTGTGTGCGCGCGCGCATGTGCCACCTACCTGCTCCGTTGCGGTTCTCTGGATTGGTATTGGACAGACACTCTCCGAATGCTCTGGCTGCACTGTAGAGACACAACAAGCGCAGCAGTTAACCCTCAGCCCTACCTTATAACTACTTTTGTCAAACACAGAGAAGAGACACACAGAGTCAAGATGTAAGTGGAATCTTTCTATATAAAATCTTGTCTGAGCTTTTATCTTAAGTGGTGACTGTCATTACTACCAGTCTAGTAGTTTACACCCCCACAGAAGGCTGTAAGACAGCGTTTTATTGTCAGTGTGGATATAAGTTCATGATGTCCCCTTGCATAAACCTGTTGCAGCAGCTCCTGGTGTGTCTTATAATAATAATAATCTTAAATTTCATTTGTGGTTTTTATATTGTCATGACTAAGTGGCAATGAGACTGTTGTTTTTGGTTCTTCTGTTACTTTTGACACACTTTGTAACAGAGAGCCATGCAGAGAGGAGTGAGGGCATTGTTTATGCACACCACCAGCTGATTGCATTGTGTGAACCAGTGCTACTGCCTGGAGCGACGCCTGAAACCTCAGAGGAGCTGCAGGGGCGCTGACAGGCTTGCAGAGTTGGAGCTAAGCAGAAAGTGGAGAAGAGGAAATATAAACTCTCCGTCCTGGTGATCATTATGGGGAGCAAAGGATCGTTGGGCAATAAGATGAATGGTGATCAAAACACAGATAGAATACTTTCTGGGACAGGGCTGCTGTACCTAGCTTTAGAACAGCTCAGACAGACAAGGATGTTATACAGAGCAGTATAATCTGAAATCTGAAATTTTAATCTGAATGCTGTCTATCATTTTGATGGAATAATAATTTGTTGGTGTACTACAGTAGCACAAGTAATTCACATTCAACACTGTCATTAATCACATTTAGACCACGTGTGGAAGAACCCCCTCACTCTGGGTGCTGATAGCACTTTAAACCGGAGCCCTTGGAGTGCCTCTGTGACCATTACAGGTCAGCCTTGTTCTGCATGTTGCAGGATTTACCCCCAGTGAAGTGAGTGCTCGCAGAATCAGCTTTAAAGTTCTGACTGAAGTTGTGCTGGAACTTCCAGCCTCTATTGTGGCAGGGAAAGTACAGGTTCAGAAAAAAATAAAATCATAAGGCATAAAAAGTCATCTGTTCAAGGCAAAATTACAACCTAATTAATGAATTTAAATCCATGTGGGAAGCATGAGTCAGTTGAGTTTGGTTTAATTTCTTGTAAATGGTTTGTTCATATTTTAATCGTATTAATCTAATTCCATGAAATGGCATCATTCATATGTGCCTGTTTACAGTTTTTCTCAATTGATAAAACACTAAAACCCATTGGCTGAACAAGGTTTGCAGTTGCCTGAACTCATTTAGCTAATTGTGCAGTCTGTTGTCAATACCTTAAACCACTTCACATAGTAAAACACAATTTGCAGATCTCACTTAGACTTTTCAGCAGAACTCTAAACACATTGTCATTCTCAAAACACATTCTGCACTCTAATGCACATGTCATCCATACTGGTAAACAGGAGTGGCAACAATAAAATACAAAAAGAGAACACATGTCAATGATTACAGTTTTTCTCAATCGCTAAAACATAATTTCTGAAACCTTGCTCCACTTTCTGAAAACATTAAACACAAAATCTCAGCTTCAAGCACTATTTACAAAAACCTCTGACTCCTCTTGCAAAATGAAACTTTTGCCTCAAAACAGATTTACCTGTGCTCAAAACCAAACACTATGACAGAACGAACAACGAGGAAGTGCACGTCGCCCCCTGGAGCCAGGCCCGGGGTTGGGGCTCGCAGGCGAGCGCCTGGTGGCCGGGTCTTTGCCCACGGGACCTGGCCGGGCTCAGCCCGAAGGAGCGATGTGGGCCCGCCCTCCGGTGAGCTCACCACTCGCCGGAGGGTTCAGAAGGGGCCGGTGCATTGTGATTTGGGTGGCAGTCCTGGGCGGGGGCCCCGGCCACCCAATCCCCAGACGGTGACTCTAGCCATGGGGACATGGAATGTCACCTCGCTGGGGGGGAAAGAGCCTGAGCTGGTGCGGGAGGTTGAGCGGTACCGGCTAGAAATAGTCGGGCTCACCTCCAC
>CAEMYA010000307.1:621161-633432 GCA_903131615.1 Diplodus sargus | reverse complement strand
GGAGCTGTTGACCTCGACTGGGGACATTGTCGGGCGGTGGAAGGAATACTTCGAGGATCTCCTCAATCCCGCTGACACACCTTCTATAGAGGAAGCAGAGACTGGGGTCTCAGAGGTGGATTCATTCATTACCCAAGCCGAAGTCACTGAGGTAGTTAGGAAGCTCCTCAGTGGCAAAGCACCGGGGGTGGATGAGATTCGCCCTGAGTACCTCAAGTCTCTGGATGTTGTGGGGCTGTCTTGGTTGACACGTCTCTGCAGCATCGCGTGGCAGTTGGGGACAGTACCCCTGGACTGGCAGACCGGGGTGGTGGTCCCCCTATTCAAAAAGGGGGACCGGAGGGTGTGCTCCAACTATCGGGGGATCACACTCCTCAGCCTCCCTGGGAAAGTCTATTCCAGAGTACTGGAGAGGAGAATTCGGCCGATAGTCGAACCTCGGGTTCAGGAGGAACAATGTAACACCGCGGAACACTGGACCAGCTCTTTACCCTCCACAGGGTGCTCGAGGGTTCATGGGAGTTTGCCCAACCAGTCCACATGTGTTTTGTGGATTTGGAGAAGGCATTCGACCGTGTCCCTCGTTGCATTCTGTGGGAGGTGCTCCGGGAGTACGGGGTCGGAGGCCCTCTGTTAAGGGCTGTATGGTCCCTGTATGACCGGAGCAGGAGCCTGGTTTGCATTGCCGGCAGTAAGTCAGACCTGTTCCCAGTGCATGTTGGACTCCGGCAGGGCTGCCCTTTGTCACCGGTTCTCTTCATTATTTTTATGGACAGAGTTTCTAGGCGCAGCCACGGGCTGAGGGGGTCTGGTTCGGGAGCCACTGGCTGCTTTTCGCAGATGATGTGGTCTTGTTGGCTCCCTCGAGCCAGGACCTCCAGCATGTCCTGGGGTGGTTTGCAGCCGAGTGTGAAGCGGCTGAGATGAGAATCAGCACCTCCAAGTCCGAGGCCATGGTTCTCGACCGGAAAAAGGTGGCTTGCTCCCTCCAGGTTGGGGGAGAGCTCCTGCCTCAAGTGGAGGAGTTTAAGTATCTTGGGGTCTTGTTCACGAGTGAGGGAAGGATGGAGAGTGAGATTGACAGGCGGATCGGTGCAGCGGCCGCAGTAATGTGGTCATTGTACCGGTCTGTCATGGTGAAGAGATTTACCGGTCAATCTACGTTCCTACCCTCACCTATGGTCATGAACTTTGGGTCATGACCGAAAGAATAAGATCCCGAAAACAAGCGGGATACAATACATTGCTCTTTGAAGTTCTACAGCATTGTGCAAAAGAAAAATACACTACAGTCACATATTTAGAACAAACATAAGAGAGACCTCTTTGGTAGAGCTGTGCACAATGTGAGCAATATAACAGTACATATTGTAACTGAACATAGGTAAATCATTCTGGCACATCCAGACGTTCCTGTCTGTCTGGCCACATATCGGACATCAGAGAGAGAGAGAGAGAAAAATGTAACAACTTTTCCTCTGTAACATAATGCATTTTGGAAGACATATTGTACAGAATTGCTAGTGTACTGCATGAAACTACACAAAGTGAAACAGTTTACAGTACTGAACATTAGAGTATACATAGTAGACATGTTTTACCTGTACATACTGGTGACAGATCTCCTTCACTCTTTCACTGTTCCGTTCAAATGGCACTTTGTACAATTGTTTCATGCACATTTCATTTCTCTTGAGCACTCTGTCAATTGTTGCAATTGACACAGATTCAATATTGCCAAATACAAACGTATCCTCTATGACAGCGCTTTGAATTTCTTTCAACCTTATTGCATTGTTTGCAGTCACCACTGAACAAATGGCTTCCCCTTGCTGCGGGTAAAAAGGGGCCCTCTTCCAACTCTGCGAGGTTGTCTTTCAATCCTATGTGGTGCAGAGTAAAATTACAGTAATGTACAGTAAACATGAGATATTATGAGATGTTGGATTACTGTCCAATACTCTACATACCTGTTCTCCCTACGAAATGTTTGAATGATTGAATTCACAGTGGTTCTTCCAACATTTGGTTGCACCCTCCAACCAGCCTCAACCATTGTGAGGCCGTGATTGACAACATGGTCCACAACTGTAGCCCTAATTTCATTAGGAATCTGCCTATGTATTTAGCCTCTTCTCCCTCTTCCCCTGTTTTGTCCCCCTCCCCTTCCCCTTCCTCCTCGCATCCTCACCCCTTTTCCACGATGCTGACCTTCCATTTCTGTGTCACAGAATTGTAGAAATGGTACACACAATGTCCTGCTCGGTTCATATATGCTTGCCAAGTGAGGGTTCATGGGATTCATCCCTGAGTGACTGTGAAAAAGTGGCTTGTCATTGGTTACAACTAATACTTCGCATACCTCCTCGTGAGTGAAAGCTGAAGTTCACCTGAGAGCAATTGATCAATTTAGGAGACATTTCCAGGAAAAAATGATAAAGAAAGGTATAACATTTGCTTGACGGAATTTGATAACTAGTTCAACAATTTTGTATGTAATGGCTCAAGCAATGAAATGAAGACTATTAGTTTTATTGGGAACGACTATTCAGCATCCATAAGTATAGTTCATTTTGACTGATATGACATAAGCAAATGATGATGTCATAAAACAGCAGAGAATTGTATGAAAGCAACTGCTAAATGTCCAGAAGCATTTGCAATTTGTTCAGAGGATGGAGAAATTGCTACTATGATGTGCACAAATGACTAAATGTTGTGGACGTTGAACTAATAGTTATGAGAATTTTCATTCTGATCTGAGAAAAGCACCAAAGCAACTGAGAAAAAATGTAAATCAAAAAAGTTTTTTATAAATGATTTTTAGACAATTCATGCCGGTGTGTCGCACTGCGTCAGGTTCAGGCTTAAAAACCTGTGGGCTGGGTCGGGTTGTAATTCAGGCCCGTTGAGAAATCTAATTACATGGGAATGATGAGCAATGGCAATTGCTAAGTAACAATATTAATTGGTGTTGCATACTTTCCAAAATCTGGCAGCCACGGAACCGTATTCTGATAAAATAGCAAATGGGCAAGGCCGAGAAGTGTTGGATGAGCAGCAAGTGTCCATTTTAGGCATCATGGCATTTTAGATATTTAGGTTAATTTAGATATTTAGGTTTCTGTTTCCTGGAAAGCACTTGCCTATCAGTTACACTTATTCAACTGTTTCATGTTTCAAGCTCAATCTAGCTAAGAGCAATTTGAGCCGCTGTAAAAAAAAACAGCAAATATTTTTTTAAAATACAGAATCGTTCTGAACCTTTTTGAGATGAACTCTAAAAATGACCACTTTCTCCACCTACTGGATAGTAGAGGTTGTACACTCTACACTTTTTCCTGACTTGAGTCACTCCCCGAAGAGAGTCTGGTTTTCAAGTTACCTGAGTCAATCAATCACCTAGAGCTCCTGCTAGAGAACAAGCGCACCAGAGACCTCCCATAGCTGAGCTAGCTAATTTTCGGATCAGCCCTCCAGTAACATGAGCAGAATTAAATAAAAGTCTCCTTAAGACTTAACAAATGTTATCAGACTATGGATCAAATTCTGAATCATTTTGCGGGGGCTGTGATATTTTTTTGCATATGCAAAAATATGAATCCACTGTTTAACAGCTGTTCCTTCTTCCATTATTATGTGCTGGGGAACCTTTTTGGGGCTCCTGTGGGACAGGGAAGCTGTTCTTACAAAGTTTGACAGCTGTGTCAACATGGTTTCCAAGCTTCATACTTCTCCAGGAGGGTCACAGCGAAGCACTCCTACAACTGTTGGCAGCCGGGTATCAGGACATCCAGTCACTCACTTGCTCCTGCTGCACTAAATCAGCGAGTGCCACCCACTCCCAGTCCCTACTCACTCACACTATGAGCTCAAGAGACCATATCTCTCTCTCTCTCTCTCACTCTCATACACACACCGTAACAAGTGAGTTTGGTTGAGCAACACACACTACAGCACTGGGAGAGCAATTAGTGAGTAAGTGTCCAACTAAAGGAAGCAACTTCAGTCAGATATCTCAGGACAGTGAGCGCGCTTACAACAAAATCAAAGTGGTTTCTTTTCTGACAATGGTTGAGCTTGTTAACTTGTAGAAGATGCGTCGCTTCATATACAGATTCGGAGTCTTGTCTATCTTCATTGTGACACGTGTATGGTGTGGTTCTCAAAATATTCCGATTCCGATACCAGTATCAGAAATGCTGCCGATACTGCAGAAAATGCAGGTATTGATATCAGCAAGTTTGGAGTCTATTTACTGATCTGATATCACATGATTTAGAAACAGCATACTGCTACTTTGCAGTTAGCTCTGCTTAATGTTACACACCAGAAATCTTTCCTTCTTCATTGCTCTAAAAGCCAACACAGGAAGTTGTGCTGAGCCTTCCCTGGCAACTACTGTTTTTAGTAGGGATGTCCCGATCCAATCCAGAGGATCGGGATCGGGGCCGATCTGGGCAAATTGTGGCATAACTCAGATGCGTGCACAGCGTTACTCTGGCACACTTGTGGATAAAATGTCTGCAGTGTGGAAATAACGTAAATTAGAAAGTGAAAGCAGTCCAGCGGCGACATGTAACTACTATATGATCGTTTCGCGGAGCTTCATTTGATACGGCATATAAAAAACTAACACTCAAAGAATAGAACGTGTTCACTAGAGCAGTACAGGCAAGGACACCGAAGCAGCAAATTCGCGGATACTTTCAAAAGGAAAGAGAAATATCCTCGAGACAGCGACATGGCCACAAATACTACAGAGAAGGTAATCAAATTAATCACTCTGGTTAACCAGCTCATCTCCGTGGTAGAGGATCAGGGTTTTCTTCGTCATCTGGAGTTTTTAATTCCCCGGTATGTCCTACCATCTCAGCATTACATTACATTGACTCCACTTTCGAGTTACAGCGTGCCGTATGTGCACTAGTTTCGTTGGTCTCATACAAACAGTGTAAAACAGACAGTCGAGGAGATGCTTAACGCTGTGAAATAGACAAGCAACGTGTCCACGTCATTTTACATGACATCATAAGGACTATGTAAAAAGCAGTGGATGATATGGAGGTACTAAGCGTGGGCTGCATCTCACACACTTCAGCTGCTGTACACGAGGGTCTGCTGTCACAGTGCAGCTTCACAGACTCACCTGCTAACACAAGGAAGGTGGAGGCCAGTGTTGGAATAGCATAGGCAGAATAAGGAAGAGCCATATAAAAGTATATACTTTGTTTTAACAAGATAAAAAAAACTATAAAGGAACAGCTTGGATACAGGTGCCTTTTTTCTTAATGCAGCTGTATTATCCAGGAAAATATTAGTTAAGGCTTAGTATCGGATTGGGATCGGATTGGGACTCGGTATCGGCAGATACTGAATAATAAAGGACTCGGATCGGGATCAGGTTAAAAAAAACCTGATCGGGACATCCCTAGTTTTCAGTGTGACGAAGAAGAACTTGATTTCCGGTATGTAATGTTAAACAGAGCTAACAGAACTAACTTGGAAGTAGCAGGGTTTCTTTTCTAAATTACATGATAGAGGAGTCAGACGGAGTCAGCATCATGTCAGCTATTTGGCGATATTTGACTCTGGATAACCCCACCAGTAAAACAGCAACATGTCCAGCATGCAAGGCTGTATTTCGGAGGGTCGGCGCAATTGTTGCCAATTTCAACACCAGCAACCTTATAAAGCTATTGAAGATGCATCGCTCGAAAGAGCACGACAAAACTGCTCTCCCCAAACGTTATGCAACAGTAATGGAACACGTTTCATGTAGGCTGAAGGACATGCAGGCAATCAGCTTTACTACTGACATTTTGACCTCCAATGTGTGCGTCTGCACACTGGGTGGACATAGTATCGCTGTCAACATTTGCCCTTCAAAGTATGGTGCTACAAGCAAATGAGTTCTATGATTACATTAAAGGGAATTATTTATTCTTAGATTTATTGATATTGCTGTTGCACAACTGTTTTAAACTACTCTATGGAAGAAGTGGTTGCACTTTAACAGTTTTTGAAGGAATTACTATTTTTTCTTAGTTTTCTTTTTTTCTTTCTCGCTCTTTCAATGGTGATTAAGGAAAATCACATCATTATATTGATAATCATCCAAGTAAAACTCCATGTAAACAGGGCAGGCGGGAGCCACGCTCCAGCACAGTCACAGAATCCATCCATCCATCCATTATCGTCCGGTTATCCAAGGCCGGGTCATGGGGGCAGCTGCCTGAGCAGGGACACCCAGACTTCCCTCTCCCCGGACACTTCCTCCAGCTCTTCCGGGAGGATCCCAAGGCGTTCCCAGGCCAGCTGGGTGACACAGTCACTCCAGCGTGTCCTGGGTCTTCCTCGGGGTCTCCTCCTGGTGGGACATGCCAGGAACACCTCCCGAGGGAGGCGTCCCGGGGGCATTCGAAACAGATGCCCGAGCCACCTCAGCTGGCTCCTCTCGATGTGGAGGAGGAGCGGCTCTACTCCGAGCTCCTCCTGCCTGACTGAGCTCCTCACCCTATCTCTAAGGAAGCGCCCTGCCACCCTGCAGAGGAAACTCATTTCGGCCGCTTGTATCCGGGATCTTATTCTTTCGGTCATGACCCAAAGTTCATAGCCATAGGTGAGGGTAGGAACGTAGCTTGACCGGTAAATCGAGAGCTTCGCCTTTCGACTCAGCTCTCTCTTAACCACGACAGACCGATACAACGACCGCATTACTGCGGCCGCTGCACCGATTCGCCTGTCAATCTCACGTTCCATCCTTTCCTCACTCGTGAACAAGATCCCAAGATACTTGAACTCCTCCAATTGAGGCAGGAACTCTCCCCCAAGCTGGAGGGAGCAAGCCACCTTTTTCCGGTCGAGAACCATGGCCTCGGACTTGGAGGTGCTGATTCTCATCCCGGCCGCTTCACACTCAGCTGCAAATCTCCCCAGAACATGCTGGAGGTCCTGGCTCGAAGGAGCCAACAAGACCACATCTTCCGCGAAAAGCAGAGATGACATTCAGTGGCTCCTAACCCTAACCCTAACCAGACCCCCTCCGGCCCGTGGCTGCGCCTAGAAATTCTGTCCATAAAAAAATGAACAGAACTGGTGACAAAAGGCAGCCCTGCCGGAGTCCAACATGCACTGGGAACAGGTCTGACTTACTGCCGGCAATGCGAACCAAGCTCCTGCTCCGGTCGTACAGGGACCGTACAGCCCTTAACAGAGGGCCTCCGACCCCGTACTCCCGGAGCACCTCCCACAGAATGCCACGAGGGACACGGTCGAATGCTTTCTCCAAGTCCAAAAAACACATGTTGACTGGTTGGGCAAACTCCCATGAACCCTCGAGCACCCTGCGGAGGGTATAGAGCTGGTCCAGTGTTCCACGGCCAGGACGAAAACCGCATTGTTCCTCCTGAATCCGAGATTCGACTATTGGCCGAATTCTCCTCTCCAGTACCCTGGAATAGACTTTCCCAGGGAGGCTGAGGAGTGTGATCCCCCGATAGTTGGAACACACCCTCCGGTCCCCCTTTTTGAATCGGGGGTCCAAAGGCACTGTCCCCGACTGCCACGCGATGCTGCAGAGACGTGTCAACCAAGACAGCCCCACAACATCCAGAGACTTGAGGTACTCAGGGTGGATCTCATCCACCCCCAGGTGCTTTGCCACTGAGGAGCTTCCTAACTACCTCAGTGACTTCGGCTTGGGTGATGAATGAGTCCACCTCTGAGACCCCAGCCTCTGCTTCCTCTATAGAAGGTGTGTCAGTGGGATTGAGGAGATCCTCGAAGTATTTCTTCCACCGCCCGACAATGTCCCCAGTTGAGGTCAACAGCTCCCCACCTCCACTGTAAACAGTGTTGGTGGAGGACTGCTTCCCCCTCCTGAGGCGCTGGATGGTTTGCCAGAACCCACGACAGGCACCAGAGACTTTACGGCCACAGCTCCGGACAGCCGCGTCAACAATGGAAGTGGAAAACATGGTCCATTCGGACTCAATGTCCCTAGCCTCCCTCGGGATCTGGTTAAAGCTCTCCCGGAGGTGGGTGTTAAAGACCTCCCTGACAGAGGGTTCCGCCAGACGTTCCCAGCAGACCGTTTGGGTCTGCCAGGTCTGTCCAGCTTCCTCCCCTGCCAGCGGATCCAACTCACCAGTTGACAGCTCAGCCCCTCTCTTCACCCGAGTGTCCAAGACATACGGCCGGAGGTCAGATGATACGACCAGAAAGTCGATCATTGACCTCCAGCCTAGGGTGTCCTGGTGCCACGTGCACATATGGACACCCTTATGCTTGAACATGGTGTTTGTTATGGACAAGCTGTGACTACCACAGAAGTCCAGTAACAAAACACCACTCGGGTTCAGATCGGGGAGGCCGTTCCTCCCAGTCACACCCCTCCAGGTAACACTGTCGCTGCCCACATGAGCGTTGAAGTCCCCCAGCAGAATGACGGAGTCCCCGGTTGGAGCACTCTCCAGTACCCCTCCCAGGGACTCCAAGAAGGTTGGGTACTCTGCACTGCTGTTCGGCCCATAAGCCGAGACAACAGTGAGAGACCTATCCCCAATCAGAAGGCGCAGGGAAGCGACCCTCTCGTTCACTGGGATAAACTCCAACACATGGGGCTGAGCTGAGGAGCTACAAGCAAGCCCACACCAGCTCGCTGCCTCTCACCGCGGGCAACTCCAGAGTAGAAGAAAGTCCAGCCTCTCTCAAGGAGTTGGGTTCAGTGGTCTTTTTTCTCTGGCAATCCCTTCTCTACTTATTGAAGATATTAGTGAGATTTCTGATGAGCTACTGACAATATGGTTATAGCTCTATAAATGCTCAGATTCTCATCAGCTGCAATTTTGTAATACGAAATCGAACAGAATCTTCCCTATACTGTTTCTGCTACCTTGCTTTAAATATGGTTAAATGACATAGTTACGTCTTTATAACTTGAAGAAATACGGTATACTTTTTTGATGCCTACATTATGTTTCATAAGATCTGGGGACCCTTTACTCAACATAAGAAGGAAAGCTATCAACATGGAGACTAATTGTATCAGACTAAAATCTACTGTGTTGTATTTTATTCTCCTGTTTCTCCTTTTTTTGGTGTTCTTAAGTCAAATTTCTGTATGGTTTTGATGGAAATTTTGCATAAATGTCCCCAAAACTGGAAAACTGGGAATTGTGTGAGTGCGTTTTACCCTCAGACTGTTCCAGTAACTTCACAAGCTGAAGGATGTGTGAATGTTAGTATGGGTTGCATTATAGGGGTGGGTGATTTTTTGGTATCGATCCGATACCAAGTAGTTTCAGGGCCAGTATTGCTGATACTGATGCCGATACTTTTTACTTGAAAATGCCTAATCATTGAGTGATTTTGCACTTTTGCCTTTAATTAGCTGATTATTAAATTTATTAAATCTATAACCTTTCTGCATGTAGCCTAAATAGGAATACTAATGTTCCTTCAACAGATACACAAAATAGTTATTATATTCTGCCATATTCATACTTCAGAGTGAAGCTGAGTGAGAGAGGTGGAGAGGAGCGCTGTGCATAAGGACTGAGAGAGACGCTGCGATCACACGAACTCTGTGAAGAAATACAAGTGATTTCCTACTACTATCCTACTATCGATGCGATACCAATACTCACTTTTGTATCGTAATATCGATATTTGGATCGATCCGCCCACCCCTACTGCATTATGAAGGAAGGTCAGAAACTGTCTCCTGTGTGATGTCATACCTAATGTCCAAGATAGTGGACATGCACAGGCAAGTGCCACTCACATCGGCTACTGACACTGATCTATGTTCTTAAGTTATGGCACTGAATAAGGATCACAATAGTATTTTTGCAAAATGCTATGATGTCAAATTGTAGCTGACCCTTGACCTTTTGGATATAAAATGTCATTACTTTATCATTTTATCCTATTAAGAATTTGTATTCCTAATGTATTATTGAGTTGTCGATAAAAAAAATATTTTGTGAGTTCACCATGACCTTGACCTTTGATCTATGACCGACAAATTCTAATCAGTTCCTACTTGAGTTCAAGTGGATATTTGTGTCACATTTCAAGAAATTCCTTTGAGGCATTCTGGAGATATGGCAAGTATGAGACAGATGGTAAACCCTTTAATCTTTGAATAATAATGTCCTACCACTAGTTAAAACAGACTCCTTATATTGTGGAATTTTAGTAAAATCAGCAGTTGTACGACAATCTGAAGTATAATTGTTAGTTTTATGGTCAGAAACCGATTTCTCAAGCTGAAACGCCTATGATAATTAATGTTTTCATTTATACACGTCATAAGGATATAGGCCAAATGAACACCTTATAGTATATATCAGAGAAGATATAGGCCACACACAGACACTCACACACACACACACACCCAAGAGTGCACAAGGACCAGCATGTAGAAAAATAAATAGGGCACACGTATACACACACACAAAACATTTTTTTTCCTTCCACTGGCTAAATTTCAAGGGAGCTGCTGTGAAATGGGATGCTGTGTTGTTGCTGTAGCCTGTATGCCTCTGTGCTACGACACTCTGAGTAATTAAATGAGGTGGCACGTGCAGCAGCAATTCTCTCATTGAACACTCCCCTCCCATCTGGATGATGGGAGAGAAGGAGGGAGGGGATAAGAAGAAAATGCAATCATCTTTGCTCTATCTGCTTGACTCCACGCTCTGTTCTAAAATAAATTCCGTATGCTGCACTGAGTAACATCGGATGTCAAAACATGCCAGAGTTCAGTGGACAAAGTGCAGAAAACGTTTTTTTATGGAAGAGCATTAAAATCTTATTAAGACTGATATTATACTGCACTTCTGCTTGAAACTCATGTTTAAAGAAATTAACTGTGGTCCACAGTTGCATATTACATTGGACTAAGATCATTCTAATGTGTTGAATAAATGTTGATTGTGTTTACTGGCATAGCTTCATTCAATTTCATATCAGTTATTGGATTTTATAACACCAAAACAATATTTGCAGCTGATTCATTTATTCAACTTTGGGAAGCCCGTTAAACATCCTCCATTGTAATATTATCTTTTTAAATCCATTGAAGTTATTGTTATTTCTTGCATGTTCTGTGATTCAAATTGAGAAAAACATGTATTTGCATCTATTCCTGTTTACAGTTAGTGACATCGAAATTACAGAAGCTTTCATTTGTTTTTAGAAATATAAACTTTGTGACAAAAATGATAATGAAGTACATCATAGATACATACATTTTTTTCAGTAAAAAGGGAACCTGTGATGCACAAATGATCATTCCCATGTATCATGAATCAGATCGAAGTGCCTTTCGAAATAATTGCAGTATTTTTCTTTCAACATGTCGTTCATCTGTATGAGTTCATGAGTTTGTTTTAGCAGCAGGATGCAGTAACTTCAACAAAGTAAACAGGAGTTGATCTAAACAAGGGTTCGTACCAATGACCAATTATACAGAAACTTATCAGAGAGAATTACAAATAAAAGCTATCCTCCAATACAAGCCTGCTTCATATAAAGTCCTGGCACATTCTGCAGTTTAGGTTGATAAAGGGTCACTGGTCACTACTAGGCCCTAATTCCTAATAATCAAACTGTTTATAATTAGCATCAACTATTTAAGGTTCAATAGTTAAGACTGGTTCTATTTAAGCACACCTTCAAGTTGTGCCAGTGCTTAATTAAGCAATATTACCCTCGAGGGAAGTGCTCAAATGACGTTAAAGCACACCCTCGAGGGTAATATTGCTATTATACAACTAATACCAACAAAAAAAAATGTATAATCAAAATATATCCATGTTGACGGACAATTTGCTCTCAAATTTTTTATCTATGGTATGGTGGTACGGAACTCGGGGAGCAGACCGGAGCGCTGCTGTCGGCGCTGCTGCCCCGGCTCGGAACGACACAACAAGCGAGAAAAGCCTGCTGTTGTACTGTTGTGCTGACTGGGGCTAATACTCCGTGCTCGGCGCCCCGAAGTTCGTTAGCTCCGTGCTACTACCACACTCCATAGGCATATAGGCTCTGCAGTTCCGCGACAGAATCAGACATACAGAGACTTGGACACATCAGGAGAGAGCTTGAAGAAAAGTCTGCGAGGTAGTTGGACTCTGTGTTGCCCAGAGGCAGCCGGCACACGGATGTCCAGCTCCGCCTTCCCGCAGGCTGCAGCCATTACCTTCTCTAATGATATGCAAACCACGCTCTACTTGCCCCTCCCCTCAGGCTCCTCCCTCTCGAC
>CAEMYA010000307.1:604253-620975 GCA_903131615.1 Diplodus sargus | reverse complement strand
ATCCCAATAAAATAAAATAATAAGATTTTCAGATTTTTATTATTTTAATTAGTTTCTTTTTTCAGTGCCAAAACTTGTTTCAATGCCAATACAACTCTGTTTTCAATACAAATGTTTCAATGCCAATGTTTCCTTTTTCAATACTGGTTTTGTTTTCAATGCCAATTTTTTTTTTTTGGATGCCAAATTTTAATGTCACTGTTCTGGCTCCATAGCTGTCCTTCTCAGACAGACGCTGAAGCTCAGTTTAATTTTTTCGCCATTCTCTCACTCTCTTGGGGTCGACAGAGAAATGAAACTGAGACCACCAAGTAAATCAAAATAAACAACAAACCAATCCGTTTTGTAGCCTATTTTATTCGCCGTTTCCTGCTCCAGCTTTGACAGTTACAATGTTGCCATGGAGATTAATACAATGTTGCCACAGACTTGGCGGAGTAATATTTTGAGTAATGAGACAGGTGTGCTGTCATGCTGATTTGTTGACCAATCAGATTACTTGGTCGGAACTTCTTGTTGTATAATAATAATTACATTGCATATATTAGTTACACCTGTTATTATTGTCAACATGTTTGCTGGTTTACAAAAAAAGGCTTCAAAATATAATCAGGAATTGTAGCATTTACTATATTTTGAACAGATTTTGGTCCAACCTTTTACTCTTTGATTCTACCCATCTTAGTATACTTTCTAAAATCGCTTCTCATTAAAATTGAAAAAAACTTTTACACTGTATCCTCAGTGTGGAGAACTTGCCTTATCTTTGTACAGTATGTGATGAGACTGAGTTCTCACAAGGACAGGAGAAAGGTGACACACACATTCCTAAACACGTTCATATAGTACACACATTTTAATTCTCCCAGTGGCTCTCGTGAAATTTCACCACAGCCACAGCAAAGGCTCAGCATACTCCTCAGGACATATATTCATCTAACAAGCTTTATGATGGCATTCAGCTCGGTTTTTAAATGCATCCATTTATTTCTTACCCTTACATGCTGTTACATGTTTTGAAACACTAAATATATAACACGTGTCAGAGAGGTTTTAATAATACATCACAGTTGGCCTCCATCCGGCTATGCCCCATATTGTCATGACCCCACGCAGCTGCACCAACCGCTTTGCTCTGTGCTTTTAGAGTTTTATCCTACTGCATGTTTTCAGACATGTGACATGAGGAGGGGGAGGAGGAAGAACATGGTGACAAGAGGAAGATGCGCTTATAAGACCAAAATAGAAAGTAAGAAGGGAGTGGGAAGTGGGAGGAAGAAGGGAGGCATACTAGGAAGGAAAGACTAATAAAGAAGGAGTGGAGGGGGGACAGAGAGGAGACATATTATTAAGAAATTAAATAATGTTATTCACTTATGAGCTGGTCATATTCCAGGCTTTTCAGCTGTTTCGAATTCACTCAGTCTGTGAAGGAGGGAGATGAAATGTACAGTATATATGGAGCAGATATGGATGGATATGGACTTCTAATGGCACAGTGATGAAAGGGACAGAGCTGGCACACTGCAAATAAGGTCCTCTGCTACTGAGTGGTTTTGCTTTTGTCCATGTGTCTTGACATGTGTTTTCTGCATGTAAAGACTTTTGTGCACACAGTGCATGACAAGTATTCTTTGGGCACACAGTAACCTCAAGCACTTGTCTATTTATGTCAGCATGTGTGCACTTTTGAGGATTGGAACATGAGTTAATAAGTGGTTGTTCAACAATTAACTGTTGCTTGTTGTTATTAATTTATGCTACACACATACTATGTGTTGGGAACTGTCTTTACACAGTCATGCGACTTAAGTCATTTGGTCGAACTCTTAAGCAAGTCCCAAGACGTTTCTTTTTGGGCATTCACAGCCAACCAAGTCACATTCTCTTTATACAGAGAAATGACAAAGTATCTTTACCTGTCTAATACTGATCAAATTAATTGAATCATAACTATTGATATTTAGTGAACAAAAACAGATAAAAACAACATAACTTTAATTAAGCTTATATATTTCTTAATTGTTCCTTAATGAAAATAAATAAATAAATTCTCTCCCATCACTCTAAATCAGTGAAATATTGACATCCTTCAATTCTATCTACTGTATATTAGTAAATCTCTTTCTCACTCTCTTTTCACAGCTTTAGGTTGGGGGCAATCAGCATCACAAAGAACCTGTTATAGAATTCACACATCTCCACCCTGGTGAAGAGGGTTCAGAAACGACTGTACTTCTTGAGGAAAACTTCAGATTGCAAATTTTCCATGCCAAGTTAGTGTCAACGCTTACACAGGCAAAACAGTCATCCTGACTGGACATTCGAACCTGGCATGGCATGTAAAAAGCCCAGCCCAAATGGTACCCACTAGTGTTGTGAAAGAAATCAAAATATTGATACATACCACTACTGGATATTTGAAATGGTTTCAATCTCAACTTACCATACTAGCTACCTTTTTCTGCTCTAATCTGAAATAGCGAATTCACACGTAACGACTGTGCCGACATAGCTCTAGCTTCAGCAGAGGTGAATTAACTTGAAGATGTTCTTGTTATTGACAAATGGTAAAAACGCTTTGTTATATATATTTTCAATATCAATAGAAAGAGCATCAGTTATATCAGCTGAAAAAGGCCCAACCCAGAAATGGTCCGTTCGCCATAGTTTTTTTTTGTTCTTTTTACCAATGTATACATTCAACTGCGATTCATGCTCTTAATAATGATTATACGCCTTTTGTTTTAGCTAGGGCTGCACGATATTGGAAAAAACTGACATTGCGATTTTTTTTAACCCTGCGATATATACTGCGATATGAAAAAATACAGGAATTTTCATCAGGTGACCTGAATAGTACTTTATGTTATGCTGCACCACTGCTATCTTGTGAACGACTAACCTGCACTGATCTTACCTCTTTTTGTCCACTGAGCTGTGTGGTACCAACGTAAATGGTCAAACAAATTAGTTGTGTTACCTCTGGTTGTGGCAACAGATGCAAAGCACTATCGACACAGAACACGTGTTTGGTCAATATCATCCTTCTTGTAGCCGAAAAATTATTTCAGATAACTGACGTTACTTTTCTTTTTGGCACCAAGTCTTCGTTTTCTGCGATTTTCTATTATTCATAGCTCATTTTTCAATGTTGTTACCAGCGACTCACTCAATGTGCAGGGGCGTGGTCTGCTTCGGCACACTGATTAAGAACTAATGTGACTGGTGGATTGCTGCACATGCAGAGTCTGCATGCACAGTGTGTCTCAGGTACCCTTGAAATAAGATGAGTTCATTTGCCTCCTACATCGCAGGCCCTGCAATATGACTATTGAGCACACGTACATCGCGATGACGATGCTCAAACGATATATCTTGCAGCTCTAGTTTTAACAGATAATTTTCATGTGGAACTTCGAAGTACATTGGTATTAAATTGTGCACTGCATCTAAGCCCAGTAATGTTTGATGTACTGTGGTTCACGCACATGAATTACATGGAACACGGCCATTGACCCACCTAGTGAACGCTCATTCCACTAAATCCTCCGAGCACCCAGCAACTTCAAATAAAGACTTAAGGACATACAGAATGCTGAAGCACTGTCAAGCACCCAGTAACACTGCCAGCTTTGTTTCGTTGCCCATTTTAACCAACTGGGCTCCTCAGATGAGTGCCAGCGATATCTGCAGAAATTGTTTCTGCGTCTGTTCTATTTTCTCCGCTTGCAGCAAGTGAAGGGCAAGAAAACACCCTGACAATCTATAAGAAATGTCACCAGGTGAGACAGCAGCTCTCCAGAACCAGGACCAACAAGGCCAGAGGACCACACAACATCAACCCGAAGGTGCTCATGGTATGTGCAGAGCAGCTGGCAGGATACATCCTGCATAGTCCCTGTACTCAAAAAGGAGCGTTCAAGTGCCCTACAGCTTCAGGCCTGAGGCTTTGTCATGTGTTATGAAGACCATCATGGCTGGTTCTACAACAATTCAGGCCACTGGTCCATGACTGCCTGCATATCATGTATCAGGTTGACATTAGCATGGAGGATACTATTATCTTCAGGTCTCATGACAGACGGGCCTACAGTGATGCACGGGGAAGTCAAAAAGTGGCATTATTGATGCCAAGTGCCAATACAAACAACGCATCGAAGAACAGTTCAATAACATCAACCCAGATAGCATGTGGGAAGGTATCAAGGCACTGACTGACTACAGAGGGAATACTTCAACCTGCCTGATGTCCCCAACCAATTCTTTGCTCGCTTTGACACACAGAGAGAGGAGACTTCCCCACTCATCAACCCACCAGCTGAAGGGTCTAACCTGGATATCCAGCACCACCTGGCGAGCGCAATGTTTAAGGAGGTTAATGGGAATAAGGCTGCAGGCCTTGACTGTGTACCAGGAGCGTCATGTCTGCCTGATGTTGACTTGTTCAGATTGTGTTCATTTCATAATTTCTCCTTGATTTTTATGCTTCTGCTGTTGTTCAGTAGGCTACATCATCCACAGTGAGTGAGATTTGGAAATAACACCTCCTCCACCCTCATCCTAATCATAAGCACTCCACAAGGCTGTATGCTGAACCCAATATACCTTACACTTTTCAAACATGACTGCACCCCCATCTACACCTCCAACTCCATACAAAATTTGCTGACAACACAACTGTGGTGGGCCTGATTGCAAGCATACAGGATTGAGGTGAACCATTTTGTGAGGAGCTGTGAGGACATCAACCTGGTCCTTAACACCTCCAAGACGAAGGAGCTGATTATTGACTTTAGGATAACTAAAGGAGGAGAGACCCCTCCACAGTACATGGTGATGAGGTGGAATGTGCCGACGACCTCAAGTTCCTTGGAGTCACGAGTCCATTTCACACAGAGAAGCTGCATTATCGCCGCAGCGGTGGTTCAGCAATTCTCCACCACTGTGTAATTAACAAGGAAGCCGGTGCTGCAGCTTCTAAAGGCATGACGGTACACGTCATGATGATGACATCTGTGTGATTTCAAGGTGTACCCACAGGTATCCAATGGGTGACCTGCACAATTTGGATGAAATGGGTGAAAAATAATGTACTGTGTCAGACACGGGTGCGGATCGGGTTGGACACCTGGAGAGCGCGGGTCAGGTTTTGCACAAGGCGTCACATGCAAAAAAATAAAATTAAAAAATCATTGTTAGTGACACATCCACAAAAATATTCCTGCATTTCAAAATGATAAGCATTTATATTTCATATGAGCTCATTCATGCGTGCTTGCGCCCTCCCAGAACTCCCATTCCCCCTGCTGGCTTATTTTCATTTTTAAAAATTGCGTCTGTCTAATTTTCCTTCGGGTGCGGGTCGGGCATCTGTATCAATTTATAGCGGGTTGGCTCGGGTGCGGAACGTAATTTGTGCTACTGTCGGAAAACGGGTCGGATGCGGCAGGACTCTGATGCGAACTGCTCCAAACGAAAGTGAAAGTTAAAAATGCGCTCGCAGCAGTGAGTGACCCAGCTGTCTGTGTATCGTTGGCATGGAAACAGTTCCCAGTATACACGTGCTGACCCAAAAAAAAAACATAGTGAAGGAATAAAAGTTCAGGGGCCACTAATAGGAGGCTGGCAGGCCCGGGGGCCACCTATTGATGACCACGTCTCTAGCCTGTTTTCCTCTTAAAATGTAATAGACTGTTGCATCTTTGTTGATCAACTAAAAGGGTTAGAAATCTATCCATCGTAGTTTGACAAAGTAGGGGCCCCAAACAGCATCTTGCATAGGGCCTCCAAAAAGACAGAAACGTTCCTGGCTAATATGTAAGTATGTAATTTAGATCGAAAAACATAACTTTGTCACTTTCCATTATGTTTGGTGGGTCATGATCTCAATCACTACACACTGTAACAGCATCCATATGATTATAAACCGTTCGCGGGTTCAGATTGACGGGGGGACACCTGGGAAACACTGACGTCATCAACATGACGTGCACCGTCACGCCTCTTTAGGAGCCGCAGCGCCAGCTTTCTGTGTGAATTACACGGCGGTACGGCGGAGATGCTTCGCTCTTTGTGAATCACCATTGGTGAACCACCGCTCCGGAGATAATGCAGAGACGCTGTGTAAAAAGGGCTATAAACTACATTACTGTTGTTTGGTCATGTAGTGTTGCTTTGTGGGACATTTCTCTTTAATAAGTTGAGTCAACAGTGTTGGGCGCTTTACTTTAAAAAAGTAATTAGTTATAGTTACTAGGTACTTCTCCCAAAAGGTACCTGAGTTAGTAACGGAATTACTCCACTATCAGAGTAGCTGGTTACCAGGAAAAGTAACTATTGCATTACTTTTAATTATCCCCCCTTTTGAGCTCGGAATTCATTTTAGCGTACTCGGCATCTATGTATTTAAAAACTGTCTTTCTTGCATGGCGGACCGTCTGCTTGCCCCGGTATTTCGCCAATGAGGGCTCTGAAGGAGTCTGATTCAACTGTTGATAGCCAGAGCATGTTCTCAACAACATACCTGCCTATCATTGAATTCAGTTCAGTCTGTGTCACAAGTTTTTGTGAAGCTGGAGCAGAAAAATCCAGCTTTAGCTGCTTGGACGGCTCTGTGTCCTTCTTTGTTAGCGGAGCTCACGTTAGCCACACCTGGCCTGCTAACATCATCAACAGTCAACAACGGTATTTTTGGCCATTAGTGTTGTAGAGGAAGAGGTAGATTAGAGTTGCTTACAACGGATGTGGAGATTAAAGTGGTGTCTGTACTTCCACTTTGAAAATGTTAACTTTCCCTCTGGACTCGCCTTGCTGCAGCTTACCTCTGCTAGTTTGTGTGTGAGAGGCTGCCGTGTGCGTTTGTTGTTTTTGTGTAAACTGAACACTGCCTCTGATCGGCTTACGAACTCTCACTCTACCTTAGAGAGCCAATCATCATCACTTATGCGGCTGTCTCGCCCCTCCCTCCTCCCTCACCAAAGCTGCAGCTTCTGTGGCTGAGAGCCACAACAACAGTTTCAATGAGTAGCTTCAGTTTGTAACGTGGCACATTTAATTGTCAGTAACGGTAACAGCGTTGTAACGATGGAAATAGTAATTAGTTAGATTACCCTTCATTGGAAAAAGTAGTAACGTCGTTTATTCTAACGCCGTTATTCCCATCACTGTGAGTGAAGGACCTGTGTAGTTATCAGACTGTCTGACCGACACGCCCTCGATACACGCAGCCGGCTTATCCATTCACACTGGTTCTGTTCGCCAATGCTGCGCCTCTGATACTACCTCCAGAAGCAGATCAGCGTCGGAGCGAAATTTCACCCCTTGCCGCCTCCGAGAGATATGCACAGAGGCGGAGTTCTTAACACCTCACAGCCTGTCAAAAATGCCCAAGCAGGTGAGTGCATCATTGGTACAGAGCTTCCTACACAGCATCTGTAAAGACTGTAGACAGCCTGGACACTCCCTATTTGAACCACTGCCTTCGGGTAGATGGTTCAGGACAATTAAATCCACCACCAACAGACTGAGAAACAGCTTCTACCCCAGAGCTGTGACCTCCATCCACCCCCCATGATGAACAATCCCTACCACAGAAACTGCGGCAGCAGTTGACATACTTGAACTATCTTGCCCCACATCTGTTCTGCACATTCACAATGTTAAATCTGCTGCCTCTTATATTTAGGGGGCCAAGCCCAAGGGGCCGAGGGAACGTGTATGCAAGTATATGCGTTTCCTAGGACCAGTGGTGCTAGGAATCTTATTGTAATTGTAAAGATTTTTATTTTTATTTTTCTCCGGCTAAAAGTGATGCTGCAGGCTAAACCGTGCAAGGGAGGGCGGTGCAATTTGGAGGGTTGGTCCAGACTCCTTCGAATATCTCAGACACAAAAAAACGATATATATCTGCCTGCAGGGGGCGCTATAACCTAGGCCAACGCATTTTTGCCTATAAATCCCAAACCATATATCACGTTCAAAAACGTATCCCCAGATTCCCTGAATTTCCCTTTTGCAAAATCTTAAAAACTGGAAAACCTACTTTTTCGAACTCCTGCTTGGGATTTTGTCCGATCTGCGTGAAACTTGCCACGTACACCCTTCAGCTGGATCTGATCGAAAGTTATCAAAAGACTTTTGCTCGGTCAAAAAATGCACTAATTATTCACGAACAACTTTCTGTAGCTAGCTATAAACATGTAAACTGTTTGATATCTCGGTCAAACTAAATGCTATTAACACCAAATTTGAGATCCTTGGTTGCCATGACACTGGGAAGGGATGAGCCTAATTTGGCGAAGTTTGGCCACTAGGGAGCGCTTAAAATGTGAAAGGCTACACCTATTTTTACGAAATTTGGTCGGTATGATGTAGGGTCAATCCTGAGGCCATATCTTGAAGGTGGACATGACCAGAGACATTCTGCTATTGTAGAGACAGATCACTCTGATCATTTTGAATGGGGAAATCTGCGACGCCAAAGATGGCGCATATCCCGCCCCTTTCACCAACAGCCAATTACCTGCGTTGTTACAGCCGGATCAGGAAAATTATAGCCCAATCATGCTGTTTCCCCAGCGCATGCGCACAAGTACTTTTTACGACAGAGACCCAAAACATTAACTGCTTTCAAATCTTCATCTAATTTATAGAGTGAATGATAAGAAATGATGTATTAAACATTATCTGGTCCATACATCAGTGGTCAGGTAGAGTAGAGCCAGAGCACAGCAGCCGGCACAGATTCAGCCGTACGATGGACGTCGGTGTCGTAAATCTGCGCTCTTTTCCCGGTAGGAAAAGAGCGTTTTAAACATAATTTCTATGGTAAAGTCGATGTTTTTTGGTTTTTATTTGTATCTTATTTCACTGGCGAGCATGTCTGTATGTTTTTTTCTGTCCTGCTATCACGTTAAAGGGTAGATTTGACCATCCCTCCATTCATTTAGATAGGGGTCTGGTCTCTTTGGGCTTTTCGAGGCGTCGCCAAGATGGCCGCCGAGTGGCATGACTTGCCTAGAAGGACTTTGTCATGACTGGTCAATGTGGGCGTGGCTTATTACAAGATAAACAACAAACATTAACTTCAGCTGAACTATTATGCTGAGAGCTTTGAAATGCATATGGTACAGATAGAATAGGACACAGTTCTTCCATACCAAAAATTGCACATGTACCCCACTCGGTGGCGCTATAATGGATGCTATCGCATTTTTGCCTGTAACTTCCACATTTTAAATAAGACATTCACAAACCTTATATCCATATGTTCCCTGAATAGAGCTGGGCTTTCTGACATAGGATACACCCACTTCTGCTGCACATTTCCTTCGCTAAAGCACCACATATGCAAAACCTACTTTTTCGAACTCCTCCTTGGGATTTTGTTCAATCTGCGTGAAACTTGGCACGTAGACTCTTCAGCTGGACCTCATCTAGAGGCCCCCACACACCGCCCAGACGTCCAACTGCCTTATCCGACCACTCTCTGACCACTCTGTTGCCTCTCGTCTGACCCGTTCGGCACAAAAGTTGCACTGAAACACACCACTTCGAAGCGCTGCCTACCCCACAGCAGCGTGTAAGTTCTGCGCTTGCGCGAGATGCAATAAGCGGATGGCGCTTGTGTTGTGAGTTGTAAATGAGAGGCTTATGCACGCAACTCTCTTTACTTTCGCGCTAATTAATAACAAACACATTTCTATAGCTAGCTATGAAAATGTTAACTGTTTGATATCTCGGTCAAACTAAATGCTATTAACACCAAATTTGAGATCCTTGGTTGCGCTAAAGGGGCGCTAAAAATATGGGAAGTTTATATCTCTTGAACGGCTACACTGATTTTTACGAAATTTGGTCATATGATGTAGGGCCAATCCTGAGGCCATATCTTCAACAACAACAAACAAATCCAAATCGGCACACATTCAGCCTTTTGCAATTCCAGTGCACTTCCCATTACAGCGAATACCACGGCTCAGACGTTGGCCTGTGTCCTCACTTTTGCCCCGAGCCTGTCATCCTTTGGGACCAATTTCCGTGGGCTCTGCGGTGCACACAGTCCGACTCGCGCGGGGGGCTTGGCCCCCGTTCATAACTGCTTGCAGTTCTAGTTTCCCTTATTTCTACTGACCTGAGGAGAGAGCCATTCACAATTTCATTGTACATGTGTATAGTGACAATAAAGGAATATATGTATGTATATATATATATATATATACATTTATTCTATTCTATTCTGCCGACACTGTACAGCCACTGTGGCTGGCTGAGAAACTGAGGGATGCAGGTGGACCAGGATGTGGCTTGAATTATGAACTACCTGACAAACAGGCCGAGGTATGGCTACTTGTCTGGTTCACTCCAGGGACCATTGTACCCTCTACCCATTGTTCTGCTTCAACTTGGGACGATGCCATTGGTAGAAGTTTGGGACGACTCCTCAATTGTTGGAGACTGTGGTGCAGAATGGAGAACTGCTTCTTGGACCCTGCTGTGGCACAGCCAGTGGAAACAGTAGCATAGGACGACCATGTTTAATTCCGGGGATTGCATCATAGCCATGACAAATTCCACACTCAGCTGGAATCTGTGGGTCACAGTTATTGACGGATATTGCACATGTATAACCTGCCTGTATGAGTGTACTTTCTTTATTTATATCTCAGGATCTTTTTGCACATTGCATATTTACGTGAATATTGCCCAATTATTTGCACACAGAGCACAAGTGTACAGTATATAACATTTCTATTTTATTATACTTTATCGATTTGTTTGATTATATTTTTATTCTATGTTATTTTATATATCCCTTAGTGAACCTCATGTTGCTACTTTTAATATTGTATAATTTTCACAGTGTTCGTTCCCTTCTGCTGCAATGCCAAATGGAACTCTCTCCCATGGGGGTTCAATAAAGGTACAGGTTATTTTATGACGTGCAGACAATAGAGAACCCCTCCCCACAGTTTATAACACAGGTCTATGGTCATTTTAACTTCATTGTTGCAGAGGGAGCAGCACCTTTTGCCTTTAGCCTGGTGCTAGGAAAATTTAGGAAACGCTGATGAGTGGAACTCAGAGTCCTACTTAATCATAGGACATTAGGATCTCTTGAATGTAGGCTGGTACCTCATCATACAGGGCTCTAAATGTGATAACCAGGATCTTGAGGTGAATTCTTACTTGTATGGGCAATTAGTGCTGCAATAAATGTAACAAACTGTACTTACAGATACTAAATATTGTTTCAGCACTGTCAGTGTAAAACTCCTGTTGAGATTTTTTAAAAAAAACCCTACGCTTTAAAAATACTTCATGTCGACAAGCAAGTGAAGACATCAACAAGATGACATCTTAAGCTAAACATACGAAAAAGATGACGCTAAAAAGGACGACACTTCAGCCACATGTGGCAGCCCGTGCGTTGCTCGCATTGCCAGCCTGCTGGAGGAGCACAGGGCGGCGATCTCAGCCGAGTTTAAAACGGCCTTCACGTCTCTGGAGGAGAAACTGGTTCAAACCAAGGCCACAGTAGAAGACCATGGCCGACGCATCGCCTCAGTCGAGACCAGCGCTAACACATTGGAGCAGAGGATACACATGCTGAAGAAGAAATGTGCGGCGCTGGCTGATAGCAACACCAAGCTAGCAGCTGAGGCGGCCGATTTGGAGGGTAGGAGCCGGAGGAACAACATAAGAATCATCGGCTTACTGACTCGGCTTACCGGAGTCTATCGAGGGTCCCCGACCTAGGGCCTTGTTTTCGGATCTGCTTGTTTAGGTATTTGGCCGACAAACATTACAGTCCCCCCCGAGCTACACAGAGCACACAGAGCGCTGACTGCCAAGCCGCTCCCAGGAGGAAAACCGCGGGCTGTCATCATTCGCTTTAACCACTACCAAACGAGGGAGCTGGTCATCCGAGAGGCCCGCAAACAGCATGGTAAACTTCAGTTCCAGGGGACCCCGATCCGGATCTTCGAAGATTACACTCCTGAGGTCCTCGAGCAGCGCACAAGATACCGTGAAGTTATGTCAAGCCTGTACAACCTGGGTCTGAAGCCATCACACTGAAAGATGGGTCTCGTAAGGGATTCTCCTCTCCTGCTGAAGCCTCCAACTTTGTGGACTCTTATCAACGGGAATCACCGACCCAACCTGACACGCTGTGAGGCGAAGACGTATGGTCACGATTGGTATATCACCTGGTCTCACCTATTACGTTAAAGCCATAGGGAACTCTTATGTATGGAAGCCCTAGCAGGTAAACGCTTTGGACACTATTGTGTATTCTGTCAAGGGGGACTTGTTTATAAGAAAGGTGGTCCGGGGTTGGCTGTTAAGATCCGACTTAATCAGGAGTTGTTACTTCACCGATACTCTGTTGGGACTGTTTCATTATCCCCTTTTCTTCCTTTTCAGTTGTTTTTTCTGTCCTTAGTACATATTAGTTTATTACTGCTGCTACTATCACTTCATGTGGTACTTTTAAAGCATCCTACATGTAATTGCTTAATTTCTTTAAAATGTATATATATTTTTTTTTTTTTCATTTACTATTTTTTTTTCACTGCACTAATGCTTAACCTTTTCATTTTTGTTTATTCTATTCTACTTGTTTACCCTTTAATTGGCGAAAAGGTGCTATGTAGGTACCATGGGATTAAAAGAGAGGGAGGATGGGAGGTGGGGTGGGATGGAATGGGAAGGGCAGAAGTGGTTAGGAAGGACAACTCCATCCATTTACTGCGCTAACGTGGACTTTTATTCTTTCTGTCACTTTTATTATTTTTTTTTATGTATGCCTTATTTACCTGTTATGATGTTCCTTATCTGTTTTGCCAGGCTGCTCTCCCCGTATTACTGATTCGAGGCAACGCACACCAGATACCGTACTATGACTAGCGCAACTAACACAGGGGCGGGCGGCGGACAGTTGGTAAGGACTATCTCGTTAAATGTCGGTAACACAGCAATAAAGCGCACAAAAACATTCTCACATATTCAGAGCTTAAAAGCAGATATAATGCTTCTTCAAGAGACACATTTACTTAAAATTGATCACCAGAGGCTTCGTAGACCTTGGATAGCACAGATATTTAATTCAAGATTCAGCCAGAAAACTAGGGGTGCAGCCATATTAATTAGGAAGAATGTTCTTTTTACTCCTGGAGATGTCTTTGCGGACACGAATGGCCTCTATATTATTGTGTCTGGCACACTATATACCAAAAACCTGTTGTTCTTGTTTCTGTATACGCTCCTAACTGGGATGACCACGCTTTTATGAAAACTTCTTTATCTTCTCGCCCAAATTTAAACTCTCAAGCATTAATAATGGGAGGAGATATGAATTGTGTCATAGACCCCCTGCTTGATAAGTCTAGCTTCACAAATGTGGTGCCTTCCAGAATGGATTGGACTCTCTCATGGCGGTTTCTGAGTCCCTCGGCAAAGCAATACTCTTTCTTTTCACATGTGCATCGGACCTACTCGCGCATCGACTATTTCCTCATTGATAAAACTTTTATCCCCTCCGTAGTTTCCACTCAATATTCATCAATAGCTGTGTCAGATCATTCTTCTGTAACTCTTGACCTCCGATTTGAACTGAAACACAAGAGTTTCAGGTCTTGGCGCCTTGATCCTCTATTATTATTACAGTCTGACTTCTGCAAACAGGTCTCTGAAGCCATTGACTTCTTTTTGGAGACTAATAGATCAGAAGACACACCTCCTGCGTTGCTGTGGGAAACTCTGAAGGCATTCGTTAGAGGCAAAATTATTTCCTACACAGCTCACACTACCAGGTGTCGAGAGCACGGCAGAAGGAATTAGAGGACTCAATCACCAGTATAGATGCCCAACACTCAGTTCGTCAGTCACCCGATCTTTGTAGGGAGAGATTAAAACTTCAAACTAAACTTGACCTTCTGTCAACTAGAGAGGCCGAACAATAACTACTACATTTCCAAGGCGCGTTTTATGAATCAGGAGACAGGGCTGGCCGTCTACTTGCCCAACAGTTGAAATCTAGGAACGCTTCAAACCAGATAAAACAAATTCGTACTGATACAGGTACAATTACCTCTGATCCGGGTGAGATTAACCACACTTTCAGGGAATTTTACTCCCAGCTTTACACTTCAGAGTCCCCGGCGGTGGGATTGACCTGTCACAATTTTTTGCGCAGCTAGACATGCCCAAAATATCAAAAAATATCAAAAAAATTCTCACAAATTGTCCCCACTACTGCTAGAAATGTTTCAGCAATCGCACCAGCAGAGCGCTTTGCCACCCACACTTACACAGGCCTCTATTTCTTTAATCCTTAAGAAAGGCAAAGATCCCCTAAATTGTTCATCATTCAATCCAATATCACTACTATCAGTTGATGTTAAAATCCTTGCCAAGGTATTTGCCAATCGTTTAGAATGAATCGTACTCAATCATATCTGAAGACCAGACAGCGTTTATTAGACAACGACACTCATTCGCAAATATTCAAAGGCTACTCGACGTCATTCAGACTCAACCCTCTCCCTAGGTCTCAGAGGTAGTCATATCTCTTGACGCCGAGAAGGCCTTCGACAGGGTGGAGTGGAATTACCTGTTCACCACACTGAGAAGGTTCGGCTTCGGTGACAGCTTTGTTTTCTGGATTCGCTTGCTTTATACTTCTCCTCAAGCATCAGTATGTACAAATATTCATCGCTCTAAATTATTTCCCCTCTCTCGTGGCACATGCCAGGGGTGTCCGCTCTCCACACTTTTATTTGCAATTACCTTCGAGCCACTTTCAATACCTTTGAAATCCAAAACAAGATTCCTTGGTATCCAGAGGTTTGGAATGAGGCACAAAGTTTCGCTATATGCGGACAATCTACTTCTGTATGTGCTTAACCCAGAGTCCAGTATGCCACACATAATGTCAATCTTGAACTCCTTCAGGAAATTCTCTGGATATAAGTTAAACGTTCAAAAAAGTGGAATGCCTCCCCATTAACCAGACAACCTTAACAATGTCAACGGCGTCTATTCCATTTCAGTTCTCTAAATCGGGGTTCAAATACTTCGTGTTTTCATTACACGGTCCATTCGTACTTTAAAGGAACGCAATTTTACAGCCCTGACAGAGAAAATCAAGACAGATCTGCAAAAGTGGGGACATTTGCCTCTCTCTTTGGCGGGGAGGGTACAAATAATTAAGATGAAAGTATTTCCACGGTATTTATATATTTTCCAATGTCTTCCCATCTTCTTGCCCAGGTCTTTTTTTTAAAACTGTTGACTCCATCATCTCTACATTCATATGGGCAGGCAAGAACCCTAGAACCTGTAGAACCCTGCTACAGCGGAGTAGATCGTTAGGCGGACTGGGCTTACCGAATTTCCAATGTTATTATTGGGCTGCAAACATGCACAGGCTGCTTCTGTGGTTCACTTCCCCACAGAGCAACTGGTGCCAACTCGAGACTGCCTCTTGTATCTCCTCTTCCCCACAGGCTCTGGCGTGTAGCACACTACTTACCACTCTTTCACAGTACACGGACAACCCCATTGTTGCCGCCACCTTAAAGATATAGGCACAAATATGGCGACATTTTAAGTGGTTCACTCTTCCACGGTCCACTCCTATCTGTAATAACCACCTCTTTTTGCCAGCGAGTATTGATCCAACGTTTATGACGCTTGCTAAAAGGGGCCTACGATATTTGGATAACATTTATGTGGATGGGTCTTTTGCTAGTTTCAATCAGCTGTGTGCCACATTTGGGCTGAACCAGTCAGATTTTTTCAGGTATTTTCAATTACTGAATTTTGAGATGTCACACTCTCCAACATTTCCTCAAATCCTGCCTTCCAGTGGCCTAGACCATATACTACCCACTGACGCTCTATCTAAGGGACATGTCTCTTATTTATATGAACTTATTCTGCCAACTAGTGAAACCATGGTTGAGAAAATTAAAGCAAACTGGGAAAGCGAACTACAGATTAACCTCTCTAAACACTTCTGGGGAAAGGCTTAAGAAGCTGTGAACTCATCCTCCTCTTGCGCCCGGCTTAGCCTTATTCAGTTTAAAGTGCTGCACAGGGCTCACTATTGCAAAGCCAAACTTGCCAAAATTTACCCAGACATAGTAGAGGATAAATGTAATAGATGCTCACTCTCCCCGTGTGATTTAGCACATATGTTTTGGCTGTGCCCCAAACTGGCTGGGTTTTGGGAAACATTCTTCAAGACGATCTCTGACATGTTACAGACCCAGATTTCACCATCCCCCCACATAGCTATCTTTGGGAGATCGAAGGATAGCAACACTATGACAAAAATTCAAATTAGTGTAATTGCTTTCACCTCACTAATTGCACGCAGGAGAATTTTGTTGCAGTTGAAATCACCCCCCACCCCCATCTTTTAAATCCTGGATTGGTCATATTATGTCCTTCCTAAAACTGGACAAAATAAAATGTTCTTTGAGAGGGTCATCTGATCAATTTTATTCACATTGGCAACCATTAATCGGTTATCTGGATCTGATTCCTGCAGGGGATCTTTCTCAGTAGTGTTATGCTCTGATCCCGTTTGCTGCCTTGCCAGACACTTGACGTGTTGCTGCCTGTCTGCCGTCCGCCCTGTCCCCTGCCTTCATCCTATGTGCATGTATGAAGGTGGGTGCCACAAAAGGAGGTATACTAGCAGCCCTGGCC
>CAEMYA010000307.1:576003-604227 GCA_903131615.1 Diplodus sargus | reverse complement strand
TTTGACACTATTCTACCTGCTAGACTGTACGCGTACTTTGTTTATTTGTGTGAATGTATGTTTTCTTATACTTGTTAAGTTACTTCCTGTCATTTATTTATCAAATTATTTAAATGTATCTTTATTTATGCATTAATTTCTTTATTTATTGTATTTTTACTTTCCTGCTGCCTATACCAACAATTAGTCTGTCCTTTGTTGTAGGGGTCCGTGGGAGGGTTGGCAGAGGGACCATGAGGTCCCGAGCCGGGATAGAAAAAATAGGGGAAAAAATTGAGAATGCCTTATGTTTCATACCCTTGTGTTATACACTGTCCTGTTGCATTTTCTTGAATAAAATATGGCAAAACCCCCCCCCAAAAAAACTCATGTGAGGTCTATGGCCTTTCCACTAGTGTTTCTAACACGTTTATGTTTTTAAGAGGGGACCCAGATGTTCTATAGCTAATGGCCACACTGACTCATGGCTGGAGCTAATCTGTGCAGTGATGAGGACAGGCTGACATAGACTTGTGGAAAGAGACCATGAAATCATATTTTCACCAAAGTGGAAACAATTACTGCCTGAAGACTGTTGCTGTGCAATTCCTTTCAGAAGTGACAAACATTACCTCTAAAGTGCTCATTATGTTTCCTATCGAGTGGCTGATCAAAGCAGACGGCCTGGTTTTGGTGTGTTGTTCTAGAAATATTCATCATAAATAGGACAGAGAAGCAGTTTGGGCCATCAATAAGGGCCATCACCCTACTTCAGAGACATAAAAACAAAACGTAGACATTAAGTACAAAATTAAGTGCACAGTAAAAGACAAAGAGACCCTACAGATGCTCATAAATCTTTTCCCTGCACAACCCTTGGGTCAGTGGCGGTGCAACCGGTGCAGCTGCACCAGAGCCCAGACACCATCAGGGGCCCATGAAGGAAGAAAGGGGGTCAGGTCTGTAAGGTAACGCTGAGTGGCTGGTGTAGGAGGAGGAAATGATAATTTGTCCACCAGGTCAGGTATTCTTTAGACAGACAAGCCACTGGGCCAATCGTCACCTCTCTGCTGTGTCTGCAGCTGAGCACTGTGGGCTGAGCCGATGCATGTCCCTCTCCCCGGGCCAGGAGAGTTATCATACCGTAAAATACCAAATAATAGCTGGGGCATTTATCTGTTTCAATAACTGAACAGACCAGGCGTTTACTTGGGACCAGGCAGCAATTTGGGACAGGCGTTTAATTCCTTTCTCACAAAAATCCGAGATGAAAATGTCACAAACTTCGCCAGCTTCTCGGTGAATTCTCTGGCATCCTTGTGGGCAATAGTTGTCTTCTGCAAGTGAAGTTGTCGTGGCGGAGGAAACAATTTATCCAACCAGCACTCGCTGCAAACTCCTCATCTCTGCTGTCACTCACGGTGGCGTACATTTGTTTCACCATCACCCTGATCTTTTTGCGGGACACTCTCTCGTGGCATGCCTGTTTGCTGATAACTCATTCCCGTATATTTATCTCAAGCTCCTCGCTAGGACCCTGTGGGGACCCTGTGGTTAATTGGAACCCAGCTATTATTTGGTAATTTACGGTAGTTACCAAGGCAAGGCGCAGCAGAATGAATGAATAAAGTAAATAAATAAATGAATGAATAAATAAATAAATAAATAAATAAATAAATAAATAAAATAAAAAACGGCCAATCGGCCCATTATTGATCGGCCCAACGGGAAAAATGGCCAGTCCACCCCTGCAATAGCAGTTCTCACGAGTGGCTATGCCTGTGTGTCCAAGCACGCGTGGTGCGTGCACACATGCTCGTGCGCTATGCATGCACCATGCATCATGGTGATTCGCACCGGGGCCTATCACCATGATGTTACCCTTCTGCGTCTGGTGTATTAAAAAGCAGGGTTGAGCAATTCACACTGTACATTACAAGTCTTCTTATATACTGTGATGGAAAATAACTGGATGGCCTGACTGTGGGTGTAGTAATTAGTTCAATGTTTAACTTCAAGGTAATGACAAAATTCAGCCATAGGACATACAACTAGAAAGTTCTACAACTCGTGCCTGACTTTTGACCATGCATTCAAAATTCTAAATGCTAACACAACATCAGATGTTGTCAACAGAGGGATTTATTTGACAAATCTAAAACAGAATATCTTTATGAATACACCGAAATCCTGCATGCTGGTCTTCGTAAACTCTTCACAGCATGTTCATGTTTGCCCACCTGGCTGGTGTGCGATTCATTCTAGCAAAGAACAGGAAAAGGATCAGAGAGAGAAACAATCAAACCTGGCTTACACTCAGCTTTCTCAGGATAGAGAGCTCCCTGATGTTGAAGAGACACTTTATGCTGCACTTGACCAGGGCCAGGATTGTAGAAATACTGAGGTCATAGCCCCTGTGTGCAGGCAATTCTTTGAATTCTTAATGCATTTTGAGAGTAAGAATTACTGAAGATATAATGCCAGATGGAGCATAGAGGAAAATTAAATTGGAATTCATTAGAAGATAAGTGACATTTATGGACAACATTGAAATTACTATTTTTCAGTTAATTATTCTTAATTATTTATTTAGCAGGGAAATCACAATCAATTTTTGTTTGTTGTTTTTCTGCCTGAGTGTGGGGGAAGGAAACAGCCTACATTTTAAATTTAGTTTGTTTACAAGGAAAAAGGAGGAACTGAAATTTTCTTTTTCTTTTTTTTACTTTTAGTTTTATTTCAACCTTTTTATTGAAAGCCAATTACTTCATATTCCTAGATTCTATGTTGTATACAATAGTTGAAATAAAAGGCCATTATATGTTTTTAAATTAAGTATATACCAATGTACGATATGTGCATTAAAATGAGAAAATAGTGTAAATTAATTCCTTTTTGCAATACAATTTAAAGAAGAGGTTTTTTCTCATTAATGATCAATGGAAAAGTTATAATGAGGTTACTGTAACATTTTGGCAACAACCACTGGAAACACTACTCTCCGTCTGTGCATCATTTCCTGGCTGCAGAGATACATTTGAAGAATGAACGCACAGTAAAAGGAATTAGAAAATCTTGTCATTACAATCTCTTAAACAGCATAATGACCAAGGAAATACTGGCTTGAGTCTCATATATATGCAAACGTATTTACTGACCTGATACAATCTTCCATGAACCTTGTGTGAAGCCTGGCACGAGACACTTTTGGAGTAGCGATAACTGACAGTGTTACTGCAGCTGATAGGCTGAATGTTTAGTAAAAACTGCCGCTGTGCAGCTGAACAGATTATCCTCGGTTATAATCCTAACTGACTCTGTGCAGGTTTAATATTAATAAAGATGAATAATTAGTGAGTTCAGAACTTAAACACAATTGCTCCCTCTGCTTTTGTCGCTGTGGTGTAACTCTGCCTGAATACTTGTTTTGAGTATGTGGGTCAGGTAGGTTAGGGTCTCTTCCTCGCACACAGAGTGAATGACAGGACTGTACATGCACAACTTGTTACATACACAGTATTTGTTGTGTAACAACTTGCATCTGTAGAGCTCTGCAGCCCTGCTGGCAAGACGATGATGACAACTTTAATTGAAAACATGCCATGCCATTCAGTGGTTTCAGCAAATATATATATATATATATATATTACAGTTTGTTTAATCAGTTATGGAAAAATACAGGTTCATTTTGTTTGTATTATTACCTCATTGATATTTTAGATATTCAAATTCTAAGTTTGAATTTCTTCTCCAAAACTATATAGTGCCCCTTTGATTCAGCATTTTTGGAAATGGATATATTAACATTTTCAATAAAGACCCATAAACGATCTTGGTGTGTCCAATGGCAGCTACGGGCCATGCTGAGGTTGTTCACCAGTGCACACACTTATACCAAGTCTGGACAAACAAGGTTGAGGAACAGTGTGTAAATACATTACTTTATGCGACTTGCAAGTAATATTTTGGAGGGAAATTTGTTTGGGAAAAATTTTCTCCACGCTTTTTCCAGTCACATGAGGCAGTGTTGACAGTCAGTCCAGACAGCTGTCATACAGTTATATACATATTATTACTTTGTGCAGGCTGCAGATATACAGCCTGTGAGGATAACAAGTCCACAGGACACTATGCCTGTATTTTTCTCTTGCATCACTGATGCAAAAATATAGTATATTTATTTAACATTTAGGAAACACTGCCCCTCTCTCCCTCACTTTCCATTCCCTCTGTGGTAGAACACCATAAACAAAATTATGGCTTGGTCTGACAATTAAACAAGTGATGATCCAAGTATTGAATAATGGTTGCTTGTTTTGGTATGGCCTGGAATGTAATAAATGCTACAACACTAAGAAATAAAGCAGTGCCGAGCAATTTGGTGCCCTAGGCAAGATCTTAGCCGGCGCCCTCTTGCATCGCAGTCAATTTCACAATCAATTTTTTTCATACACTCACACAGAAACTGTGTATGTATTCGAGATTTTATTTCTTTTAAGCCAAAAATATCACACCAAATAAAAACTGAAGAAAGAAACAAGTGATAAAATACAATATAAATAAGGCATTGTGCAAACATATCATCTCTCAGCCTCAGAGTGCCATCTCTCGCTTATCTACTGTCAGCCGCTTTGCAAAACAACCTCCATCTCCCTCCATGTTGCCATGTGGTATTGTGCTCCCGGCTATCCTCGTGAACCTTCAGCAAGTGTGTTACATTTTTCCAGTCCTTCAGTCCTTCCTTATTAAGTCTGTATTCTTTTGGAGAAAACATTTAGCAGCAGAAGCAGTGCAAGCTATCATTTCTGTTTGAGCACATCAGCCAGCTTCTTTTGATTTTTTCTGCACTGACTAAGACTCTGTTACAAAAGTCATGTTGACACTCTCCCATCTTTGTTTGTGGGAAATGTGTAACTGCTTTTTTTAATTTGAAATGGTCCTCTGTGAACTAACTCTCATCTTACATAGTCAGTTAGAAGAGATGGCCAGTCAGCAGGTCTATTGGTGCCTTTAATCATGATGCTGTGTCACTCTGCTGTGTTGAGGTAGAGGGACAGGAGCACCTGATGCTGTGTCACTGGGCTGCTGGTGAAATATGTTAAAGTGCATCTGAAGAGAGAAGAGAAGAATATGTGACCACTGGATGTTACATTTTAATAAAAAAAACAGATGCTTGGTGTGTGCTATACATAAGACTAATATAGGCTAATAATGAAAATGTGATGAGATTCATTAAACTTTATTGTCATTGCAATGCAATTCAGTCTAACCAAAGAGCAAGTGCAGTGTATATATTATATTGCCGATGAATGATGTGGGAAAGTTAAGGTGTGGAGTATTAACAGTAATTACACTTTAACTGCACTTTAACACTGATGTAAACTTCAACAAACATAAACTGTGACACAATAAACCAAAGGCTTACAACGACCCTGTTACAAAGGGGGTGGAAAACTAATAGCATTTTAACTGACAGTCAAGCAGGAAAGACACCTGTAAAATAACACCTGAACAAGCCTAACGTTAACTTTCCAAACGTCCCTGATGAATTTAAAGTGGAGTGACATTAACACACGTCGACTCAGCTATTCATTGATTATTAAACAATGCTGCTGTCGTCCCAAGTAAGCTAGCAAGCTAACACTCTGCTCCAACAACTGTAACTACGATCATACTATTAATTTCCTTTCGCTTCCTCACATTGACGTTACTGTACCTGTATCTTCTTCACGTCTTCCCCTTTTTTCCTTCTTTTCCTTCACTGGGCGCTGAATGGTTTCAGTCTTTTGGACCTTGTAATTCCACTACAGTAAATCTCTCTCTTGGTCTTGGGGTCTCGTGCGGTCAGATTCAGGCAGCTCGCCTCTGGACCCGCCCCCCTCACAGAGGACAGGCACAGTGCAACGAGCCAGAAACACAGAAGAAGTTATTTAATAGTCTTTGCTATGACGTTATGTTGCTGTGGGCTTATATAATATTTCGAAATAATAGTAGTAATGGCACTGGTAAAAAGTATACATTTTTTATTTATTTTTTTTCATTTATTTTTCTCCCCCGTTTTCGAAATTTCATAATTATGTGGATGTGGTCCGTCAAGTAAAACTAATATGTTTCTTCTACCTTGTCAGTGGAAAAAGAAGCACAGGGATCCTTCTTTCTAATTGCTCAACTTGATCTAGCTTGATGAGGATCCAAAGAAACACATTCACTTCCTATATAGGCCCTCCTCTGCATTCCCATTCTCATTCACCCAAAGGTAGTGACATGGGATTGGATTTGTTTAGAGTGAAACAACCTTGCCATAGCTCTTTCACTGCACAACAGATAAGCTCAGATCATCTGTTGGGATCAAGAAAGTATCAATCCGGGCTAGGGTTGCCACTGTGAAGAAATGTTCCACTAGTAAATAAACCGGTGTAAGTGACTACACCAGGCATTTTACATGAAAAGATGCTCGCTATCTGTAGTGGACTGGTGTATTAAGTATGATGTTTAATATGTGTCAATAGCCGTGCACATGAAATCTAGATGCACATGATGTGAGCCCATAAAACAGTATTGTGTAAAACATCCACATGACGTCACTCGTCAAGTTTCCTTTAGAGGCAGGGATAGAAAAGGCAGTGACTGATATATTTTTTCCTCTTTTCATTTGAATGCTGACCATGAACTTTTGATTGGCTGTTTGGTTTGATCACTGACACAGTGGAAGACAGACGGTTGCCTGAATCATGAAGCATGTAAGACTAAGTGAGTTAAAATTTATCAGAGATCCCATTTTAATATTGTTTCAAGATATATATTTTTTTTAATGTATGCATGCTATTGTTAGTGAGATGTTTGATGCAAAAACATTTTCACGCAAAAGTTGACCACAGGCCTCACATTGAACACTGAAGTTTGCTGAAGCTTGCTGGCTATTAGCTAACATTAAGCTTTAAATTAGCCTGACTAACATCAGTGCAATTTAGCTTCTTTTGCATGCACACTTTGAACGGATTAACATCACTGTAAACAATTAGATTAATAGATGTCCCAATTTACCCGGTGTGTCCTGAATCCTATGCATTGTCAGATTTATGTACAATGCCCATGGTTGAGCTCTTACATGCTCAGATTAGAGCAAATCTAATTCTAAAGTTAAAGTCTCGATTAATAACAAATCCCAAATCAGAATACTTTCCCAAGCAACAAAGCCCTGGTTGGTCGGTCATTAACAATGTTCTGACAGTGGTAGAGGAACTTTTTCTCTTTCAGTCTCAGCACTGACTGAATAGTTCACTCACTGCTGCCTGGACAGAGAGGAACAGAATCAGAATCTGCTTTACTGGCGAAGTGTGTGTATACATACATACAGGGAATTTGACTCCAGTTTTACATTACTTTCAGTGTACTTGTGCTCAAATAGGCAAACAGCCACAAACAAGGACAACAACTGAACAAATAACTTCTCGAGGAGCAGCTTTAAACACAACAAAGGCAGAGAGAGTACCAGATAGTGCAGCAGCGAGGCTGCCTTGTGTTTGGGGCGCTATCTGCAGCAGCCGTCATTTATTGAGAGTTACTGCGAGGTGTGAAAGAGCAAGTGAGGCAGAAAAGGAGGCGATAAAGAGATAAATGGGAAAATGAAGAAAAAGAAAAACTGAGTTGTGGAATATATGCATGAGGCAGTGTGATGCTGACTGTGTAAGTAGATGGAAAGGTCGTACGTTGTGTGCACGAGCAGATCTACTTCTGAGAGCAGAAATACTTCATTTGTCTGTGTTCTCCCTCCCGAGGTCAGTAAGTGGGCAACACAGACCACATCTCCTACCACAGAACATTAGTCATCCTGGCTTCAGAATGGGAACGCACACAATACACACATGACACCAAGACTTTTCATTGCATGACTCATAAATTCAGAGTTAAATGTCACAATTTAGTCACAAGTCATGTGAGTCCAGGTCCATAAGTATGTCATTAAACAAAGAAAATACAGTTGGTACAGGGGTCAGATGGAGGGGTTTGCTCCTGTTATTTTTGGTGGTAATGATGTTTTGATTATGTTAAGATGATTAGGCAGAGATATAAAGATCAAGCTGAATCAACCAAAATGTTGACTTTGCTTGCTGTGTAGTCTACAACTGAGTGTAAGACTGCCGGAAATCAGTTAATGATAGTTAGTCACTTAAATCTAAGTTCTTTTTTTTGTATTTTTTTCTAAGTTTGTTGTTTAATATGCAGATCATTGTGTTGATTCATTTAACAAATTAGTCACTTGAATTGTTTTCACTATTGCAGCCTTTTATTTCTTATTATTATCATCATTGTTTTTTGACATCTTTTAGACCAGGCCATTAATAGATTTTATTAATCACTTGGTCTACAAAAATCAGTCAATAGTGAAAAAACAAACACGCACAGACAGTTTAAAGATGTCAAACAGAGACAAACAGAGTTAACACATAATTGTTTCAGCTCTCAAACAAAGCCTTTCCTTATAAGTCATAATTATGTCTGTGCCACTGTGCACAATATTATATTAGCGTCATGATGCCGGTTAATGTGGGATAAATAGATATATGAAAGCCAGATCACAGCCACAATGTTTAATAACAATTAATAATGAATCCAAGGTTTTCTGTTACTTTCATCAGCTGGATTCATGAAGAGTTATCATCCCTCGTCAAAGTGTATTTAAAAAGGAGAAAAAGTTTATTTGAAATGTTTAGAATATGTTTAGAATAATCAATTTATAATAATAAATGGAACAAATGGCACAGCGTCAGAGAGACGGAGCAGACCTCTCCACTGCGCACATTTCCTCCTTGCGGTTTCCGAGGGCTCCGACCCCGGCCACCGCGAACCCCGGACGGAGCTACTCACCGAACTTTAGCGGCCACGGACGATATGGCATCACTCCTCAGATTCTTCCTTTTAGACACCGCAGTTCCCATGCTGACGGGGAAACGACCCAGTAGAGAAAACGCAGACCATTCCACTGACTGACTGGTGAGGGAAACACGCGAGGTAGAAAAACACCAGAGGTTGACATATAAATCCTCCAGCCAATACCGACGACGAGTATTTGTATCGGTTAAAACGGAATGTTCCAGAAGAAGCAGGCTGAGCGTAGAGCGCAGCGGCACTGCTGGAGGACGAGCGGAGCGAGCCGCGCTGCCTTCTGCTCTCCTCCTCTGAGGCTTCCAGGAAGGAACCGGGGACCATAAAAGGATGGCAGCCCGCCTGCCTCACGCACTGCCTGCACAGGTGCGGGATGGGCAAGAATAGGCTAAATACAGGGCTCATTATATGGGTTGTACATTGAAAAGAAGCAGGTGTGGACACATAAGTCCATAGTTTTAATTAAGCTAATTGGATGTAAAAGTTGTCAGGGGAAAAATTGCCGTGTAATTTGAATTCTGTGGGTGTAATAAATAAATGAACAGGTGACATGCTTTCAGCCTCAGCCATATCCACTGTGATATACACTATATTGCTAAAAGTATTCACTCACCCATCCAAAGAATTGAAATCAGGTGTTCCAATCACTTCCATGGCCACAGGTGCATAAAAGCAAGCACCTAGGCATGCAGACTGCTTCTACAAACATTTGTGAAAGAATAGGTCACTCTCAGGAGCTCAGTGAATTCCAGTGTGGTACTGTGATAGGATGCCACCTGTGCAACAAGTCCAGTCGTGAAATTTCCTCGCCCCTAAATATTCCACAGACAACTGTCAGTGGTGTTATAATAAAGTGGAAGTGATTGGGAACGACAGCAACTCAGCCATGAAGTGTTAGGCCACATAAAAAATGACGGAGTGGAGTCAGTGGATGAGGCGCATAATGCGCAGAGGTCGCCAACTTTCTGCAGAGTCAATCGCTACAGACCTCCAAACTTCATGTGGCCTTCAGATTAGCTCCAGAACAGTGTGCAGAGAGCTTCATGGAATGGGTTTCCATGGCCGAACAGCTGCATCCAAGCCAGACATCAGCAAGTGCAATGCAAAACGTCAGATGCAGTGGTGTAAAGCACACCGCCACTGGACTCTAGAGCGGTGGAGATGCGTTCTCTGGAGTGACAAATCGCACTTCTAAATCTGGCAATCTGATGGAAGAGTCTGGGTTGCCAGGAGAATGGTACTTGTCTGACTGCATTGTGCCAAGTGTAAAGTTTGGTGGAGGAGGGATTATGGTGTGGGATTGTTTTTCAGAGGCTGGGCTTGGCCCCTTAGTTGCAGTGAAAGGAACTCTGAATGCTTCAGCATAGCAAAAGATGTTGGACAATTCCAGCTCCCAACTTTGTGGAACAGTTTGTTCCAACATGACTATGCACCAGTGCACAAAGCAGGTCCATAAAGACATGGATGAGAGAGTTTGGTGTGGATGAACTTGACTGGCCTGCACAGAGTCCTGACCTCAACCCCACAGATTAAATTAGAGCGGAGACTGAGAGCCAGGCCTTCCCATCCAACATCAGTGTGTGAAATGCGCTTCTGGAAGAATGGTCAAAAATTCCCATAAATACACTCCTAAACCTGGTGGAAAGCCTTCCCATAAGGGTTGAAGCTGTTGTAGCTGCAAAGGGTGGACCGACGTCATATAAACCCTATGGATTAAGAATGGGATGTCACTTAAGTTCCTATGAGAGTCAGGGCAGGTGAGTGAATACTTTTGGCAATAATGTACATCACATGAAACATGCAGGCCAACATTTAATGCTTCTTAAAACTAAAACATTGAACAAACAACTGCCACCAGGATGCTTATAACAGGGCCAATTTCACAGAATATGGAAGCCCATATAAACAATAATAATAATAATAATAATTATAATAATAATAATAATAATAATAATAATAATAAAGATATGAAATTAAAAATCAGAACTGTGATATAAAGAGTAAAAAGTCATAATTATGAGATACTTCATGGCCTTATCTCTTTTCAGCTACAAGTGAAACTCTTACCATAAAGCAACCAAGGCTTTATTTGCGATTGAATATGAGTAAACTCTGTAGACAAACAATGTTCTCAATGCTCGTGTTCAAGTGTAGAGACCCTGGTTACACTACGAGCAAAGTTTCATGTTGCCTTTTTAGTGTTTTAAAAATAGCGATTTTGATGCTAGCATAAGAGTGCCCCTGGACCCCACTGAAAATGAGCATGCCCAAAAATGAAATTACGGTAAATCTTAAAAGTGCCTCTGTCGTCGTAATTATGCTTTTACACGAAGGTTTGACTCATATTCAATCACAAATAAAGCCTTGGTTGCTTTCTGGCGAGACTTTCACTTTAACATGGAGCAACTGGAATCACCCGCTCAGTCTCATGGTTATAGATGGATGCACCAAAAATGATGGTTGCTTGGAATTGTGATTCACAGAGGAACGGGTGGATGGTGAAGGTGTTGATCCGAGGACAAGAGACAGAAACTATGTCTGCCACATTTGATGGATTCGACAAGCTTAAACCACTTGGAATTGCAATCAGTCGATTCACTTAAAGGTTTTCCAGAAACATGATATGGAATGAAGTGTATATTTATTTTTTGATGCATTTGCCATTTCTCTTTACCGGTCATTTTAAAAGATGAAGGGACAGTCCTGACACCATCCCCTGTGACTCTTTTCTCCAATTGCAGCTCACAACACAGGCATACATTACACACAGGAAAAAATATTAGATCATAGATAATAGAAGGAAAGTTTTTTCAACTAGATTCTATTCATGTTTGCTTCTCTGTCTGTCAAGATCCCAGGGTTTTTATGATCTCGTTCCTGTTTTATTTTGAAATTATTATCTTTATCTTGTCTTGTTTGTCGGATCCTCCTGTGTGTTTTTCCCTCCCGGTGTTTATCCGTTCCTTCATTTACCTGGCTGTTTCCCTACTCTCCACCTGCTCCTCCTCTCTCATTAGTTTTGTCGGTACTTTGTTTTCCGTCTTTTATTCGTCAGTTCATTATGTCTGTCTTCATGTTACTCCATCTTGGTCCGTCATCCTCTGTCTTTGTCTGTCTTCCTCAGCACATGTTGTTCATGTTACTCCGCCTTCATTTCTTGTTCTGCTGTCTTCGCTTGTGTCTCCCTGTTCGTCACTCTGACATATTGATTTGCACTTTGCTTTTGTTTCGCACTTTGTGTAGCTCTTAGTTGCTACTTTTCTCTGTTGTCCCTCCTGACTCATTGTTTGGTTTCCTTGGTCTCTTGTTTTTGTAGTTCAGCTTGGTTAATAAAGCTTTTTGTTCCCCTGTTTCCTGCCTCCTGTGTGTATCTGTGTTTGGGTCTTCACCTCCGTTTGTCATAACATAACACTGTCTTTTTTTAACACTTAAAATGGGAGCAAATATAAACAGGACACCCGTCAGTAAGCTAGGCTAATGCTCCTCTTATCAGCCCAGCATGCATTCAGCTAGCTATTTGTTGTAAGCCTAACATAAATCTCAAGGAAATATGAACAGTAGCCACACATACAACCAAAGATACACAGCATGAACTATGCCTGATAACAAGGGATAAAACGCTTGCTTCCCGTCCAGCTCCAGTCAGCAGTCAGCAGTAAAGTGACATAAACACAGACCACGGAGGTCCTTCTAGCGGATCACTGCTTCAGTCAGGTTAATAAATCCAATTTTTAATCCAAAAAGTTAAAAAGTAGTCTCTTAGCTCTGCTTCCATCAGGAAACATCTCTGGATCAGAGCTGAATCTGCTATCACTGGTTGTTCCTCAGGTGTAGTTTAGCCCTTGACTGCTTTGAGCAGCTGGGCAGCAGCTCCTCCACACAGAACACTCTGCAGACACTGTTGCCAACTCCTGAGTAAGGAAAGATGCTATTGGCTGCCCTAAAAGTTGCTAGAAGTCGCTTAATGACGACATCACCCAATTTCACGCATGCGCAATTTGCAATATGGACGTGGAGGGCTGAACATCTCCTGCTCTGACTGCAGCAGGGAGGGACTGTTGCACTAGGACTAGGCAGCCTGCGAGTGCTTTGGGATGGGGAAGGGGCCACAGCAGCATCTGCTGTTCACCGATAAGTGTAAAAATGATATGTGCTTTCACATCAGAGTCTCCAAAAGTCTCCAACAACACCAGAAAAAGACGCTAGATTTGTCACTTGTTGCTTTTTTGAAAAAGAGTCGCTAGAGGGGTAACCTGAGTTATATACAATAACTAAGAGTTACGATCATCAACCCAAAACAAACAGTAAAGTCTTCTTTAATGGTTTTTAACTGGCCATAAAGTTATACATTGCACACTAACTACATGAACAACTTGTAAATACACACCAGTTCGGAACAACCCTGATTTTCAACAAAACCATAAAATACTGAATTATCACACAATTCCATTCCATTCTTTAAAAATTTACTAATCAGATCAATATAACTCAAAAATCCTTTTTTTGACATTCAGACACAAGTTATGGTTCAGTCTGCTTCCCAATGATAGTAGGTGACCCATCTTAAGTCAGACTCCCAATCCAAGGTATTAAAGTAGAACTTATCGCCCTAATTGTTGCCAAGAGGTCCATCCTCCTAAACTGGGAAAGCAGGACCAAACTAAATATTTTAATATGGATAGATGTCTTTACAGAACTTATTACAGTGGAAACAGTAACTGCATGGATTAATCGCAAAATACCACAGTTCCATAGAGCTTGAGAGACAGTCCTTGCACTACTCGCTTTAATTTTTATTTAATTGTTCCCATACTGCGTTCATTAGTGTGCAGCAGTATACCGAGGCAAAAATCCCTTGTACATTGAAAAACTATTTGGTGAAAAACATAATTCTGCATCTGAAAACAGTGCAGGACAGGCAGATCAGCATCTTCACTTGGCTTTGAGAGCAGCCAGCAAAGATGGGCAGGAAGAGAAAAAAAATGCAACAGAACTTGATCAGGCCAAAGACTGGCAAATAGAAGTCCAAGATAACAGAAAAAAGACTGAATGCTATGCAGCCAGAGAAGTTATATAATCAAAAAAAGAAGTGCAATAATCCTCCAATGAGTAAGACTTGAATTTTTCCAGTGGCGAAAATGTTAAAATAGGATATGATGGTGTCAAAGAACATACAGGCAATTTGGCACATTGTTCCAATTTCCCACAGGGACACGTGCCTTTTCTGCACATGCCAGGTGTCTGAGGTGAGCGCACAGTGGCACAGTGGAAATACAATTAGTACATAACCATGTGCTGAAGCCAGATGGGCCTAGAACTCCAGCTGTGCAATGACCTACTTACCTGTGTGACCTGCTTTGTTTTACGTTAAAAATGGATGACACGGAAGCTTTGAGAAGAGTAGGAGTGCCAAGGGTGGAGAAGAAAAACATTTCATTTGAAAGGGAAGGGCAACATATGTGTTAGAGGATAGCTGCAATGCTAAGTATCTGGCTTTCACCTCTTCATTTGTAGTTAAATGGGACGAGTAAGACAATGGAAGACCAAGTGGTCCAAAGTAAGCGGTACTGGGCCCTACTGGACCTACTGCAGTCCTTGTGTCACATTGTGGATATATTTGGCAGCTACTTCTGTAAATAAATTAAACTGGGTTTGACTTTTTCCCTTTATGTACAATATTTCTAGTAAAATGTTTTTAAACAACTACACCTATGTTATGTATTTTGATGCGTTGTTCCAATCTTCCTAAAACCTAAAAATGTTCACTCAGACCAAAAGAAATCCTCAAGTTTACTCAAGGTAATGTGCGTTTCATTTGGTCGCCTGTCACTATAACTTCTGGCAGAGTCAGAGTGAGGAAGAGACTTAGCGAATGAGACTAAATGAAACGCACATTATGCATAATTATGGTTGAAACCAAGGGCGTTACCATGGTATAGATATTGGGGGGGTCCAAATGAAAGCCCTTTCCCTGAATTTTTTTTTTTTAAAAGTACATTACCAACAATTCTATGATATTTTATATATGAAAATTCGCACATTTAGAAGTTTTGAGTAAAACATTGCATTGACCATTTGAATTCACATGTAAAGGAATATTCTGTGAAATTGCATGGATTCCTACAGAATCGAGATAAAGCTTCTCTTTAAATTCCCATTAAGTGAAAATCAATGTTTTTATCTCAAAGGTTTTGCTCTATATCTCACCTATATGCCAGTATCAGGCCCAATGTTACTAGTTTTATTTACTGCTGACATGTAGGCCCAGGTTAAAGCTAATGTTATTAAGCTGTTTAAATTCTCATTTAAATTTCTCACCTGATCATCTGTATCCCCAGAGCATGTCCCTGCCTGGCCACTGCTTTCACCATGCCTCTCCCTCTCCCTGTCTCTGTGCTGCCTACATTGTGACCAGAAACCATTATTTTACCAGAAGAACATGGCTGACCTTGATGATCATTTTAATTTGATACATTGATTTTTCCGCTTGTGTAACTAGTTTATTTGATTGCTTTGCTCTATAGTAAGTGCATAAATAACAGTGTACAATGTACAGTAGTGTAGCCCCTTTCACACATGCACTGCTATTCTGAACTTATCTGGACATTACCTGGAGGAGCTGTATGTGTAACAAATGAGAGCAGTAACAGGGATGAGTTGATGTAGGAGATTTTCATCATTGAAAAGAAGGTTTTAAGCTCCAACAAATAGCTTTAAATTACGTAAATGGCATTAATGCAAGAATATGAATGTACTCCTGTCACATAACTCCACTTACATGACAACTTGACTTGAAAAAGAAGTCAATTTTCTGCTGCCTCTTCCTTTATGGCATTCATGATCATGTTGAATAATATCAAAATCAGTGGATGTTTCTAGAAAACTATCTGTCAGTTACCATTAACTATATCTGGCTTGCATTAACTTTGTTTGCCACCTGGCTTGCTTAATATTAGCTAACAGGCCACAAAGCAACACAGAGTTATTTACAGACAAAATTCTACACAACCGTTTCATACCTCCACTCTGTTCGCTGTCTGCCAGCGATTGACTGCGGCTCCGTGTTAGCATGTAATTGTTTAGTTTCGGGCGGTGGGGACTAGTGGGTTTGGTCAAATGGCTGTGATTGGCTTGATGGCTGTCAAATAAGTATTTAGTTACAGTTACTAGTTACTTAGTCTACTGGAAATTTCTTGGACCCAGAAATCGTGTTTCCTATAAACTTTTATGATTGAAATGTAATCTATAGGCCTGGCATATGAAATTCAACTTGGTTGCTAAAAGTTGCATGTTGGGCAATTTGAGTATGTAGCGTAATTAGTTAATAAAGGGGAGACACTACAGGTGAATGATCGGGACATTTTTTTTAACTAATGCGTATCACCATGAAACTTCCCCAGTTGATTACTTACATTAAGACAATCATTTTTTGTATTATGAGTTTTCTGAAATTGTATGTTTAAATATGCAAATGAGGCGTTATCTCATTAAATAGGCGCTAATTTGCATACAATTCCAGAACATAAATCTAAACATTGGATAAAGCCAGGATCAAAAGTCTTGTTTCATTTTGTTGACATATTATAGCTAAAGGTTTTTACTGAGGGATTTTTGGATATCTCTTGTTATCACTCCATAAATCAGAAAATAGTCAAATTCCATAAAAAAACAATTTTTGCCCTGTTTTTGGGAAGAATATGTTGATGGTAGCGTAAAAGTGCCTCTGCACTCCATTGAAAATTAGCTTGCCCAAAAATGAAGCTACAGTAAATCTTAAAAGTGCATCTTTCGTCGTAATTATGCTTTTACGCGAAAGTTTGACTCATATTCAAACGCAAATAAAGCCTTGGTTGCTTTTTGGCGAGAGTTTCACTTTAAGCCCTTAATGAGGTGACTATAATCATGCGTCAGCATGCAATAGTGCTATGGGAGAAGGGCTGGTATATGAAGCTGGACTGATTTTGTGACTAAGGAATTTTGAAAAGGTTATCAAATGTATGATGTAAACATCTAAGGTTTATCTCTTATTCTTATTTGTGTATTATTTATAAGATCCCCATTGGTATTAGCCAACAACGTGGTATTTAGCTTGGGGGCTGCGCCTTACATTCTGCGTCACACAGTGTTTCGTGCTTGATGCCCGTTCTTAGTTGGCTTGCACTTGGTGTCTCATCACTTAACTTCAAAGACAAGCTTTTTTGTTTGTGATCATCACTATTGGTTTCCTGTGTGAAACCAAAAATGACCACTGATTTAATGTTAATCCAAACCAAGATCTTTTCCAAAACCTAACCAGGTAGTAATATTATGGAGCTCGAACAGTCTCAATATTATTCACAAATAAATGCAGAGGGATTTGTATCTGTAAAGCTGGATCCGTATCTGTGCCAGAGTAATTTGTATCTGCAAAGCTGCATCTGTTTCTGGGCCAGAGTAGCCTAATTTGTATCTGCAAAACTGGATCTGCATCTGTGCCTCTAATTTGCAACTTGTATATCATCACTTGTCCATCAACTTAGTATTTTTCAGTGGAAATATATTTGTGAATTTCCACCTATTTGTGTGGATACTTTTGAGACTCTTCTACCGTGCTGTTTTAACCAAAATCCTCAAATGCAGGGCGCAGGTGACTAGTAAAATGTCACTTGACTTGTGTCTCGTAAAACACAATTTACAAATAAATGCAGAGTGATTTATATCTGTAAATCTGAATCCGTGTCTGAGCCAAACGGATTTGTATCTGTAAATCTATATCTGTATCTGTGCCATCTAACTTGTATATCATGATTTGAATATCAATTTAGCAGTATTTACAAATTAGTACTTAGTTTTCTTCTTCTTCTTCTTCTTCTTCTGTTTAATATAATAGCGTCTATCAATGTTGCATTAGTGCCATCTACCGGAAGACACACACGAGTTGTTAATTTGTGTGACACAAAATGGCGCGGAAAACAGCACGGTAGAAGTGTCCCAAAAGTATCCACACAAATATGTGGAAATTCACAAATATATTTCCACTGAAAAAAAAACTGCATAACCTTACCAAAGTGTCACTGCAAAATGGAAATATTTTTTATATTCACTGGGTCTAAAAATCAACTCTGGTCCTCTGCACCGTAACACAGTGATAATATCCATGATGTTTTATTCAGTATTTGCTTGATATTGGCTTAATGAACCAAAGTATTTTGAGTCCCTGATGATGATGTAATTTAGCCAGATGTTAGTATTTTAGGCCAACAGTGTGGTAATTTGAGTAAAGAGTTTTGCAAATCTTTCTGTGAAAATTGAAAACCAAAGAAATCATAAAATACAGCAACGCTTAATCTAATGTTCCACCTCCTCACCAGTACTTCAGTGTAGGATCAGCTTCTTCCAGTAAATGTGCCCAGACGAAATCTGTTCAGCATATAATACACTAATTTTAGTTAGACAGGCTTGCTCCATGCAACACTCACTTCCACTTCCACTGGTAGTGCTGTCATCCTTCAGTCAGATAATAAAATAACAATCTGTTCTCTTTAAATGAGTTGTGCAATGCTCCCATCTAGTGGTTGAAAAAGAAGATCTGCAGTTTAAGCTCTTAAATTAACACCCAAGGTTGAACATGTAGTTTGTTTACATTGTACATGTTCATGGAGGAGCATTAACAGTAACGCTAGTTAGCTGCTGATACTCATCGCCAGACCATCAAACACTGATATTCTGGGTTGGTGACGTGGTTTCGAAGCGATCCGAAGTGTCCTGTGGATGAGGCTCAATCAGTTAGCTTTCTGTAGAAAGCTACATTTTGCTGCTTTAGGGACAAGTTGAAACAGTAATGTCCTAAAAATACACAAACATTCCAAAGGCTAGTTTGATTAGAATCATTTAGATGAAATTAATAAAATTACTATCGTAGTGATTTAGTCAAGAACAGAAAAGGAATTGGAGCGTCTACCAAATGTTGATAAAATCACTTTCATAATTTGGAGTGGGTTGCACATTTTGTATGCTGTGGCTCAGCACAAACTCCTGCTCAAAGTTGTTTACTTTGTCTGCCTTATTGTAACAATTGTGTGGTTCTGATTCTCTGCTGCACCCTCTTGGCTTTCTTCGAGGACTTGGATTCAGTCAAACTAATGCTGCTGCATCTGACCTCGCCTTACAGGATGGAGGTTGCTTCTCTTCATCATCATTAAGATGGGGAGTGTCTGTAAGATTAGATCAAGAAAGAAAGGCAGATTGTTGATTCTTGACATCTGCACAAATGAGAAATGTTTTTGAAATTGAAACTGGAAGCAATTTCTGAATATAAAATATTTTCAGTTTCTGTATCTGCCTCTGATCTTTCATTTAGGTCAAGACCAAAAGGTAAAATTACCTTTCATTTTAATTGATACTACAATGGGCTGTCCACACCAAGACCAATAACTATATACTTCAATATAAATGTATAATTTTAAATTGTTCTCAGTTTAAAAAAAAAATAAACTCAAGTGGATGCTGGAATCCACAGCCCAACTAAAACAATAGCGAATTTGGCAATTTGGCTTGAATTTAGGGGGATTTCTACGAAATAATGCCACAGTGGTGCTTGTTGGTTTCTAAACGTAACCGACCTCTTTCACGTAAGCCCGACTGATAGCATTTAGGAGATGCTTTTTAGATTTCCTGCGCTAATCATTCAACTTAGAATGACAACTTATTAAATATTTAATGTGAATTACGGCAGACATACTGACAAACTGTCTTTGGATGGGGTCTCTGAGGTTTGTTTTGTCTTTCCTGATGCCCTTTTTGACTATTGCTAAGATAATTGATTTTGACAACAGTATGAATAAAATTCCTCTTCAAAAGATGCTCGGGTACAAGTGCTGATACTCCTAGCTCCTCATCTTTGAAGAATTCTGTGAAACTGTATCCACTTGTTTTTTTTTCTTCTTGTACTTTTGGCCAACATACAGTAGTAACAGGTCATTTATTTTCATTTTATAAAAGCTGCTGACACAGCTGAAGCGTGCAGTGCATGCGCTTGCCGCCAGTGAATCATGGCTGACCTGTTTTGGTGGTGGTTGTTGGATTACCAGACGGTGACTCGTCTTTCAATATTAGCAAAGAGCTCACACTTGTATACACTATATGTACAGTTGTTTTACTTTGCAAAATAAATAATACAGTTTTATTCAAATCCAACCCCCAGTCCATCCTTGGATATTTTCATATATATTTATTAGTGGTGTCAACAATAATCGATTCGGCGATGCATTGCAATGCGGGGCATGCACGATGCAGCATCATGCGGCAACGTGCCATAATCGATTATGTCACTGTTTATTTTCTGGCCTTGAGTGGTCAATAAAGTTGTAAAGTTTCAATTACTTCCAGGGGTATTTCCGGAGCAACGTTGCAATCTATGGTTGCAATGACATGTGCAGCCTGTAGCTACATGCTAAGCGGCAGCACTAGCTAGCATATTAAACAACAGAATCAGGGCCGTCCCAGTGTGAACGGATAATCTGGAGAGGCGGAGCGAGGACGTGTCGGTCTGACAGTCTGATAACTACACAGGTCCTTCACTCAACTAAATACAGAGAAATGTCCCACAAAGCAACGTTACAGGACCGATAAAAGAGTAACGTAGTAACTGTAACTGTCTTTGGCAACTTATATGAGGAAAACAAATACCGCAGCTGTACATGGAGCAGCGTCCGTCCTCCTGCCTGTCCTCCCGACTCTTCCTCACATTTCTGCTCAGAAAACAGCGTCTGTCACCGGAAAACAACTTTAACTCACCGAGTGTTTGTGACGGAAATAAATCACCGCGACAGTCAGCTCTCCCGACCGAGACTTCAGGGAACTTTCCCCCAGAAAACAGCCTCCATCCCCGCCAGTGACAGAGTCAGACAGCGTCCTGTTTACTGATGGGGATTATGTATAATTATGTAGTTTAGCGCGAAAAACTTAACAAACTTAAATCACTTTCCAGGATGTTTGGTGGGTCAGGATCTCAATCACTACACATTATAACAGCATCCATATGATTATAAACTGTCCGCAAGTTTGGATTAACAGAGGGGAACACCTGGGGAAACAAGAGAGTGATAATACACACATAGCAGCCAATAAAATCTGTTGTTCAATATCTGACTGCTTGTATTGCCTCATGACTGATGAAACGTTTGCCTTGTTGTGTGCAGTAGAATTTTGATGCATCGCAATGCATCGTAGAATCGAATTGAATCGAATCGATACCTGGTGAGTCGTAATCGAATCGTGAGGGCAGTGCCAATGCGCACCCCTAATATTTATATATCTTGTGTATTTTTCATAATAATAAGTCTTTGATGCACATATTTGTGTAAGTAGCTTCTTACCTATGGGGTGTTTGGTCTCTTGTTGTTCTTCAGCTCCACTGTGTTGAGCTGTTCCAGCAAGCTGTAAACCTAAGGGAAAGAAGCATAGAGGCAAAAAGTTGTGAGGGTAAAATTATTCACCAGACAAATCAAACTTTTTGGTCATGCAATTAATTGATTTAAAGTCCAATGCATGATGAATCAATGTAGGAAACTACAAGAAATTAAAATATTTAACTTGATTTTTTTAATTGGAAAATTAACACAGAATTTAGAGTTCTGACAAGTATAAAAATGTATGGACAAGTGATGGCAAAGATGAAAATAAAGATACATATAAATACTGTACATCAGTCGTCTCATGTAACTCTGGTAAGTCCATTTTTCAAAATGTCAGTAGAAACAGCACTGAAACACTACAAACAGTTGCTATCACAATTGTATAGATGAAGTGATATGTGCTAAAATCAGTTCAGATATTAAGTATGTCACTGTTCAACAACACACTGAGAATGGTTCAAGGTAACAGGGAGGGGATTGTGAAAACATCTGAGGAGGAATCAACAAAAATGTCAATCAAACCCAATAAGCCTCGAGAAGATGCTGTGAGCAGATTTCCGAGCTGTGCCAGACTGGTAAAGCTACAATTCATCCACAGGCGGCCTATCCTATCAGGGCTGCCAGTTTGATGCTTTCAAAGAATCATCTCTTTCATTCTCAAACCCTCCACCCACCATGTGAGCTGCAAGACAGATGCAGTACTTCAGATTGATGGCTCAAAGCATTTTTAGTCCAGCATTGTCCTAGATTAGACTTGGTGGTATGTATAGAGGACTGCCAAAATCAGATATGAATCAATAAATAAATAATGTCAATTCAATCTCATTAAAGGCTTCAAAATATCATTTTAAAAATATATAATATTAATATCTACAATGAGACATACATTGATATTTTTGCCTTATTTGCCTATATATTTATTTACCTTTGTATACATTCAACTATTCATTTACTTTCCCCATTTCATTTTAATCATTTCATTCATTTTCTCCATGAATCATTAGAGGAACATGCAAGTGAGGGATTGGGATGTACCCTGTTTGTCTCTGAAATGAGTCCTACAGTCTGGGGTTATTTTCATTTCCAAGGGCAGGTTTCTAATCTTGAGCAGGTCGGCCCTTCTCTTTGCTTACAAACTGACCAATGGATTGCTGAGATAAAGCCCTGTGTAACCTGTAGTGTAGATCCAGGTGTGTGGCTGGCAATTGGGCCCCCATTACAAACCCCAGAGCGCAAAGCATAGCAGACCATTCTCTTTTTATTTCACTGTACTATTATTACCAGTTTATTGCACATTTTTTCACAATGATAGCCAAATGATCAATTTTTCTTTTACTAAAACCTTTCCAACTTTGCTCTGCTTCACTTTATTAGGGGGCCAAGCCCGAGGGGCCGAGGGAACCAGTATGCAAGCATACGCGTTTCCGAGGACCAGCGGTGCTAGGAACCCTATTGTAATTGTAAAGATTTTTATTTTTATTTTTCTCTGGCTAAAAGTGGTGCTGCAGCCTAAACCGTGCAAGCGAGGGCAGTGCAATTTGGAGGGTTGGTCCAGACTCCTGCGAATATCTCAGACACAAAAAACTACATATATCCGCCTGTAGGGGGCGCTATAACCTAGGCCAACGCTTTTTTGCCTATAATTCCCAAACCGTATGTTGCGCATTCAGAAACCTTGTATCCCCAGATTCCCTGAATGGAGCTGAATCACTTTGCGATTGGCCACGCCCACCTCCGGTAGAAAGTTTTTTCTCAAAATCGCAAAAACTTGGGATTTTGTCCGATCTGCGTGAAACTTGCCATGTACACTCTTCAGCTGGACCTGATCTAAAATTATCAAAAAAATTCTGCCTGGTCAAAAAAATGCGCAAATTATTAACCAACAAATTTCTGTAGCTAGCCATAAACATGTAAACTGTTTGAAACCTTGGTCAAACTAAATACTATTAACACCAATAATTTGAGATCCTTGGTTGCCATGACACTGGGAAGGGATGAGCTGAATTTGGCGAAGTTTGGCCACTAGGGGGCGCTAAAAATATGGGAAGTTTATATCTCTTGAACGGCCACACCGATTTTTAGGAATTTGGTCATATGATGGAGGGCCAATCCTGAGGCCATATCTTGAAGGTGGTCATGGCTGCTCAATGTGGGCGTGGCTTATTACAACACATCCAAATCGGCACACTTGCACTTCCGGTGCACTTCCCATTACAGCGAATACCACGGCTCAGATGTTGGCCTGTGTCCTCACTTTTGACCCGAGCCCGTCATCCTTTGGGGCCAACTTCCGTGGGCTCTGCCGTGCATGGGGTCCGAGTCCCGCGGGGGGCTTGGAACCCGTTCATAACTGCTTGCAGTTCTAGTTAACATTACTTTTGGCACAGGAAATGTTCAGATTTTGTGGTATATTTTCTGAGGTGAAATTCACAGGTAAGCACAGAAGTACAGAGGGAAATATGAAGCAGCACAAGAGACCCTAATAGAGAGATATTGGAAAAAATAAAATAATGATTTGAAAAAATATATAATAAAAACTATTAGAATAAAAATAAACATACTATACACAGAAACTGCCCTTGTGTGTACATGACGTGTGCAATATATATATAGATGAATTCTGAATCGGTGGGGAAAGGAGGTGTTGGGAGCTGTGGTGGTGGTATTGCGTAGTCTGATGGTATGAAACAGCCCTCCAAGTGCTTTGAGGCACGTGGCTGGATCAGTCTGTGGCTGAATGTGCTCCTGAGTTGCCTCAGCTCGGCATGGAGAGGGTGAGAGGGGTTGTCGATTGCAGCTTGTAGCTTTCCTCTTGTCCTCCTCTCTGTCACCATCTCCACACTGTCCAGTGTCATTCCCACCACAGAGCTGGCTTGCAAAGTTCTATATGTATTTCATAATACATGAAAACAGTTTAAATGCCCACCAGCTTTTAAACCTGACCAATATAACATGTGGCCAATATTATTGGCCCGCATTTGCCTCATGTCATATCGGTATATATTTGTCTTATATGCAACACTATCAATACCTCTTCTTTTTTCTATTTTGACAGAGCACATTTCAGAAAAGATTAGTGGGCTATTGTGTAAAAATTCAGAGTTACTTTAACCATGTCAGTGCACTGATGTATTTTGGAGAACAAAGTTTATTGTCAAGCTGTAAAATATCCTTCCTCCATCACCTATACAAGGTTTTCATTCCATAGGTCAGGTGGTGTTCTGCAGCAACTAAGCTTTAGTAAGTTTTGCAGTGTTTACATCTAACATATGAACATAGGCTGAGCAATGTCCAACCAAACATTCCATCTAGGGGCGGGCGATACTGCATATTTTGGTATCGATCCGATACCAAGTAATCACAGGGCCAGTATAGCGGATACTTTTTACTTGAAAATTCCTAATCATTGAATGATTTCGTACTTTTGCCTTTAATTAGTTGATCATGATTACGATAATAATAAAACACTGGACAAAGATTTTAGCCAAATAAGAAAATAATATTTAACATAATTAAATCTACAACTTTTCTGCATGTAGCCTAAATAGGAATACTATTGAATGTTCCTTCCACAGATACACAAAAGGGTTATTATATTCTACCATATTCATACTTCAGGTTTGAGGTAGGCTATATATCTTTATATAAGTATATATTTTTGAGTTCCAGTAAAGCAATGAAGATTTATTTCAACTGTCTGAGTATATGATAATAGTTTAATCACTTTGCTAAAATTACATCTTTGACCACCAACTACGCTTTGAAAAACAACATTAATTAAAGTGATAGTTCGGGTTTTTGAAGTGGGGTCATATAAAGTATATATCTATAGTCGATCTGTTCCCTACCTTAATCACCGATCGGCGCAGCCTCAGTTCGGAGAAGTAGAGAGCCGCTCCAGCCACCTAAACCACCTAAAACAAGGCTCACCTAAAAAAAATCTATAACAGTTCAAGTGTACGTTGTATAGGTAAAATTCACACCGCTTTACATCGCCGTCAGACCGCGCTTTCTTTTGGCACTACATTTTCTCAACCGCAGAACCCCCGTAAGGCAGCGTATTATCCGACTAGCAACGGAAAGGAGAAAGCAACCAGATGGGCTAAAGTACAGAGGCCACAGGATCAGTATCTTCCCGGATTTAACAGCAGATCAATGGAAACAACAGGCTGTATTCGACGAGATCAGGGCTATACTACAAAAAACAGGCATACGATATGGAGTAGCCTTTCCAGCTAAGCTGCTCATAACTTTTGACACACGCATTTATGAACTCATCGGCGGCGATGGACTTCTATAGATCTGAAATCGAGCCCACGCTGGACAGATCCCACCACACTACTGAGAACTAGGTGATATCCACCAGAGAACTGCTAGAGCAAGTATAAAAGTATGACATGCTCATATGGGAATAATATATTATAATACTATACTATAATATAATATACTATATATGATCGGAGGTTCTGATTTCCTAGAATTGCCCTCATGGTGTCTCACTTATTGCCCTTCTCTCCCTCTTGTCTTTTCTCGACATTAGGGGTGGACACAATTGTATGTTGAGTGGCAATGATCAATGAATGAATGGAATAGGGCATCAATATTGGAGGGAACTGCAGTTTGCGGTCCCCATGTCACATTTCTCGCATTAGGTCGAGATTGGGAAATGCGGAGGGGGGTAGTGATGGGAACGGCAGTTCTTTTTACTGTACTGAATCTCTAGAATCAGTTCATTAAAATGATTCGTTCAAAAGATTCGTTCACCGAATCGTTCAGTGCTCTCCAACTCCCTGAACTGATAAACAGCCAAACGATCCATCATTCAGTTCATGATTGAGCCCTGAGGTTCACGTTCACTTACTGAGGGACGGTGCGTTCATGGACTATAATACACAATCATTCGCAGGAGACGCAGCGCTGCTTTGAGTGGTATACATGCACTAAAACTATTACATGATGAAAGTGTCCTCTGTGCACAGTAAAATCACTTAACAAGATGCTACACGGATATTAGCAACACAGCGCTAATTTTAGCAGTACTACTGAAGGAGAATCACCTCCTCTGCCCTGAGTGAGTGAGTGAGTGACACAGCGCCACTCTCAGCACAGTACGCGAACGAGATTCATGTCCTCAGCACCGTGAATCAGTCGTTCGCGAACGACGTGCTGAGGACGTGAACTGAATCAGCGTGAATGTGACGGCGCTGAGAATCACTTTCGGCAGTTCCACTCCCGGCCGGCATGCTCGCTGCTGAGCTCAACTGAACTGAGAAAGGAACGAATCAGTTCCTCAAGTGATTCCGTTCACTTCGTTCACTCAAACGATTCGTTCTTTTGAACGACACGTTCGCGACCGACACAACACTAGAGGGGGGGGGTATGGGAGGAATAATACTTCGAAGCTGTGCAGCTGTGTAATCATGCAGCGTGATACCTTGTCCCTGCCGCCGATGCGGTGAGCGATGTTAGCCAGAGATAGTGAGCCCAAGTCCGCTTGTCCAAACAGCTCACACAGCATGTCGTTGACAAACGAAGTGGGTCTGCCTTGTTCTATATCCTCCGGTAGTCCGAGTATTCTCAGATTGAAACTTTCGGCTGTGGTTTTCGAGTAGATCGGCTTTTTGTTTCAATAAGGAGACTTCTGCAGCCAGCGTTTGATTCTCGTGCTCCAGCTTTGACAGCCTTGTTTCAGTCTCATTCGCTGCAGCTTCTAGTGGTCAGCTTTATCGAGGCAAGATGTTACTTTTAGCTGAATCTTGCTCAGTTCGTCCTTTATGGGCTTTAAATTAGTTTCCAGCCCTGTCGCTATTTCTTCGCGCACTATTGTTCTCATGAGGGCAGCGAGGTCGGCGTTCTCCATTACAAACTTTGTTGACGCGTTGCCGGCATTCAGCAGAATTCAAACACGGTCAAAAGTGTGCAGTTCAGGACTTTCTTGTTGTATCATAATATATTGGCCGGGATAAATAGCATACTGGAGGTTCAGTTAACAGATATACTTAGAGGTTTACTGCGACGGTCTGAAAAGCGCTCACTCCATGTCACCAGAAGTGACAGACTTAAAATGGCTTACTGACCATATGAAAAGGCTGGGACGGCTCAAGAATATTTTAAATGAATGAATATTGTGAATATTATAAATGTGTATTATTTTCTTTTGACCATAGCACCGACATTAAATCTGGACATTCTTATCAACCTATATTTTACCATTTAATCAGAACTAAGAGTATGGTATGGTATGCCCCCTGCTGGTCATATATTAAATTCAAATGCTCAAAGAGTAAAGTTCCATGTTCTCCAAATACAGATATTCATTGAGTACCATTGCAGTCACTATTTCCATAAAAAAATGTTAATGTTTTTAATGATATTAAATCAAAGTTTGATTAATGGTGTTAAAGCTAGAATGCCCACTATAGTGGAGCAAAATGAGGCAATTTTATCCTGATAAAAATAATGTATCATTTAATAACTAATGTTGGTAATAACTAATAAAGTTCTAACACTGCAACCCAAGTGTTTTATTTTTATAAGCTACACAATAAAGGAAGACGATGGCAAAGAACTTAGAGGTTTCTTATCATGTTAAATAGAGGGTGGAACCCTCCCCCCGTCTTACATAGATGGGTTAACCCAACAGCTCAGGAGCTGATGGGGACTCAAGACTCTCACCCATTTCAAACTGGACAAGTGTTGACGTGTTAACGGCGCCTAAACAACGCGTGAAAAATTGACGCGTTGTTTACGTGTTGTTTACGTGTTGTATACGTGTTGGAATTCACGTGTTTGTGACCTCGTTGGCATTCCATGGAGTGAGACTGTGTTGGAGACAGAGCGGAGCCGCAGCGGACAGAGAGCACACAAACACACACACACACACACACACACACACACACGACACCATATTGTGTACGAAATGCGTACGGTAGATAACCTTGGCTTTTTAATACCGCCGTTTTTT
>CAEMYA010000307.1:565260-575985 GCA_903131615.1 Diplodus sargus | reverse complement strand
GTTTTTTTTTTTTACATCCCTTTGCAGGAATTTATTTATTCATTTAAAAAAAAACACAAAAAGGACACTTTTTAATACGAGGCAAAAAGGGGCTCAAGCACCCCTTGGGCCTTATGTGTGCACGTGCCTGGTCAGTAGTTTGGGACTCTCGCCTTCCTGGAACAGTGGAGAAAATTCTGGTGCATGCAGACTGTGTGACTCAATACAACTCTCAGTACAATCAGAGAAATGTCTATATTTTCTGGAAATCAGAAGATTAGAAGAAGCACAGCTGGAGAGTGCTAACAAAGTTAGAGACAATAGAGACAATGAGAGCAGCAAATATAACAATGAAACCCCGCTTAATGATGTGTGGTCAATATGACCACTTATGGCTGAAATAGGTAAAACATATCATAATTTCTTTGTCTTTTGTGTAATTCATATAAAAACTCGTTCTTAGTGTTATAAGTGTTATATTTTCCGCTATTCCTAATAAATACATTTAATTAAAAGAAATTAAATGTTAAATAAACTTTATTTAACATGGTAGATCCTTTTGTATTGTTTTTCATATGCAGTTATAGTGCAACATTCGGAATTGCGACATTGAGGTTAATGGGTAATTATTCTGTGCTATGGTAAGGACTTGGTGTTTAATAGCTGAATTGTGGTAACTTCTCTCCTTACTTCTGACAGACTTTTCTATAACAATTTCCACTTTCTTTGTGTGGGTCCAGTGCAGTTAAACATATGAAATAAGTTGAGGTAGGCTTTCATCTAACCTTAATTTTTAACCAACAAAGCAATTCTACAAAATAGCTATAACATTAACAACAGTTAAACAAATGATTGTTAAAATATATGGTAAACTGCCATTATTGTATTTGTCCCAGACTCATTCAAGGTCAAGCCAGTCAATGGATCAGCCACTTCTTCCTCTGTTTCATGGCTGGTGGCAACCAGCCAGCAACCAGTCAGTGTTAAGGTAAATTAGGTAGGTGAAAACGTAGGTGCTGATTGGCCAAAGAGGAGTCCTGGCTATCTGTGCTCAATTGCGCTTCCTCAACTACCCAGATGTCAGTCACAATAAATTGAAATTGAATTTTGAGAACTGAATTTTAATTATGAGAACTGAATGTGAAAATATATAGAGAGTTGAATTTTCCAAACTAATAAATTCAATTTGAAATTATAATATTCAGATTCAGTTTTTCAATGCCATGATTCAAATTCAACAATACAAATTCAAATTATGTTATTCAAATTCACTTTTTAATGCAATTATTCAAGTTTAGCAATTCAAATTCAAATATTGATGATTCAAATTCAGTTTCTAGTGGCACATATTTCAGCCCATAAACTAATATCTAGTTGGTATTGTTAACACAGAATACAGTAACATAGTCCAAAAATAATGCATTATGTATTGGGTATCCTTAACAAATAGCATTCCGCAAGAAAAAAACTAGTTGTTTTTTTTTTGTTTTGTTTTTTTCTCAAAAAAGTACATTTTTCAGATAGGAGGATTTGCTCTTCGGCCATCGGTTAAGAATATTCCTTCTAATAACTCAAACTTTCCAAAGCTTGCACCACTGCCAAACATTCCTCTCTGATGTTATTCTGCACTGGGAACTCCTCTACTGCCTTTGTTTTGTCCAGATCCACCTGAATACCTGCAGCAGACACAATGTGACCTAGGAACGTGAGGGAGGTTTGGAGGAAGTTGCACTTCTTCATGTTGGCAGTCAGTCTTTCCTAAGTGCTGTTCCCCCAGATGGACAGTAGATGGTGATGTCATCCAGGTGAACAAAACAGATGTTGCCTCTCAGCTTTCCCAAGGTTGTTTCTATCAACCTCTGGAGAGTTGCATTTGAGTCCAAAGGGCATAACCTCGAAATGGTAAAGTCCAAACAGACAGGTGAAGGTGGATTTGTCCCTGCTGTTCTCCTCCATCAGCCGCTGCCAGTAGCCATTGTTGAGGTCCATGGTAGAGAAAAAAAAGAGCCAGCAACCAAGTCCAGAATTTCTTTGGGCAGAGGGTAAGCATTGGTGTATGTCACTGTGTTAAGTTTAATCAAATTGGGGCGCCGTTTTAGCTCAGTGGGTAGAGCAGGCATCCCATGTACACAGGCTTTGTCCTGACGCTGTGGCAGCCCCGGGTTGGAGTCCCGGCCTGGGGCCCTTTGCTGTGTGTCACTCCTCCTCTCTCCCATCCTCTTTCCTGTCGTACCTTAAGCTGTTCTATCAATAAAGCTTAAAGTTTAATCAAATTCACACAAAACCTGGGCGATTTTTGAAATGAGGACCACGGAAGATGCCCAAGAACTTATTATTTTGTGTAATGTTATATCATTTGAGTGTTTCAGTATGTGCAGGCCCTCAAAAAGTGATTTACTTTAGGCATGGAGAGAATAATAAAGTTTTTGCATTTGGACCAGAACCTGTCTTTGAGAGACCAGGCTGAATACACAAATAAATCACTCAAAATGGAAACAACCCCAAGATATGGGTTTAAAGCATGTATGCTGGTTTATTAAGCAGGGTAAAATATCATGAGTTTTCATCTCCAGTTGATCAAAACATACGAAATCACAAAATCCAAAAAAAAAAGTTACAAAGAAAATGACTGAAAATTCAAAAACAGTTTGATAATGATAAAAGGAAAAGTCCCATAAAATTGATTTTGAAATTGATCAGTTCAAATAGTTTTTGAAGTAGTGTGCTGAGAAATATTCATTTTTTTAAATACCATATGCAATTGTCTATGATATACCTGATATGAAATTATCCATAGATATAATAAGCTGCGATCCTCAGCTTATCTGCAGTCAAAGAACTACAATCGCTTTTTTTGTTTTGTTTTTTTGGCTTTTTTTTGGCTTGATATTTTATGGCAACCTTTCTGGTGTTTGGATGAGTAAAAAAATAAAAATAATTGATACAGGGAAAAGCAACTTATAGACATGCAGAAAGTTTAGTTAAACTGCAGATACATTTTTATTGGCACAAAACAAAAGTAGCAACAAAGACAGCTTAAATAAAGTGCAAAGAAAAGCAAAGTAGAAATCAATGAAAAACACAAGGAACAGAAACAGGAAATAACAGAACAAGAAAAGCCAGGATCATGACACTTTTCACTTGTAACCCAGCCCACGGCAACTGAAGTGGCAAAAGAGAGGGACGGTGATAGACAGACAAACAAACTGTAAACAAAGAAGACAAGAAACATATTATTAAATGAATATCACAAATTTCCAAGATGCAAAAGAACATAACATGTAAGAGCTAATAAGAGGCACTTACAATATATTGTAAATTATTTCAGCTTTAAGGTAAGCAAGCAATACTCACGTTAAAATGCAATTTACAGAACCTACGCCACTGTCCTAAGGTGACAGCTGCTCTAATCATATTTTTATGCAAACAAATATCAAATTACTATGTATTATGTTAACGAGGTTGCTTTTTATCTTTTATCTTTTATTTGATCTTTTATATTCTTTCTGGCAGTTAGCCTCTTTCAGCATACTATTTAGGTTGTAGCACAAAAACTTGACCGTTTTGGTTCACTCTCATTTATATCATAACTGATAAACCCACAGTGCACTTTTCCAAAGGTTTTGGAAGGCTAATAGTATGATTTTTTATTTTTTTTAACATATAAACATACATATAAACAATATGTTTATGTCTTCAGGCCAAAACTTAAATTAATTTTGTTAAGAAGTTGTCTTATTGTCTTTTTTGTAATAGTCTGTCCTTTGGCTGCTGTAGCAAACTAATTTGCCCGTTTGTGGGACAATAAAGGAATACTGATTCTGATTCTGATAGTATTTAGCAAGTGGGCTTGAAATGAATTGTTCTCAGACAGCAGGGTACAAATTAACCATGCAAACTGAGTCCCATTGAGACAGCCAGCAGCTCGTTTTAGCTGTTGCTGCACAGAGCTCATGGCCTTCAATATGGTAGCCATTAAAACTACTTCAAAAAGTAATTCAGTACTGCATCTCAGAGCAGTAAACTGCAGCTACAAAGCTCCCTGTCAAGTTAAATTGAAACATTTGTAGCAGATGGCTAATGGACAACACCTGCTAGGAATTCACTAACTGGAGTTTTGTAAGTGCAACATGCTTTTAAATTTGATCCATGGCTTGAATATACCTTGTATGTATGAAAGCACTTTACCTGTATGATGAACATTGTTACAACGCCTGCACCTGTGCTAAGATAATTTCTGGCAAACCAGTCCCTCAGTTTCAAGAGACAACCCTGAAAGACAAAGTGTTATGTAGAGTAGTCTTTGATTTACACAGGCTTTAATTTGACTGAAACAATCAATATCAGAAAGAAAAGAAAGAAATTAAGAAAAAGCTGACTAAATAAATAGATATGCCATTATAGGCACCATGAATAACATTGGAAATATAAATGTGACCTAAATGAAAATGTCTGCATTAATTTGCCTCTGTATGTATCTACCTTTGTATTAATTCAACTACTGTACTGTAAACTGCACTTTCCTTTTTAAAATTTTCATTCTATTTATTCATTTTTACATGTATTATTTTCCCTCCACATTTCCCCACTATTTATTTGATAAACTTAATTATTTCTGTATTTATTTTATATATCCATATGCAATTGAGGGGGCTGTTATAAAAAGTCACAGCACATTAGGGTGGGAGTGGGCGAATCATTCTTGTCTCATCAAGGAGCCTACAGTGGCAGTTCTCTGATTTAAATAATATTATGTGGAGAAAATGATTCCATGTTCCCTCAGATGTCCCACAGCTGCTCTGCCTGAACTTCAAGCCATTCACAGAGTTCCTGGCTTTTCTCTCCTCCCTCAGCCATCATAACCTGGCAATCACCACCGAACTGATGCTGATTAATTTTGTCAGGGTAGCTAAGGGCTAGCTGGGGCTTCATCTGATTGGCCATTGTATCCAGGGCCCATATTCACAAACAATCTTAAGGCTAAAAGTAGCTCCTAACAGGCGAATTTAGGAGCAACTCCTAAAAATAATGGGAATGTCAGTCGTAACTATAGGACTCCTAATTTTTGAAAATAAGAGTTATTCACAAAACATTTTAAGCCTAAAAGTAGCACCTAAGTCTGAGAGACCTTACAAGTAGTCCAGAGGACTCCTAACTCGCTTAGACCTGGTCACAGCAGAATGTTTTGGAGACGCTAAATGACAGGGAATTATTCAAACGATGTCGGAGGGACCGTGAAGGGACTGAGTTGTGGTTGAGTTGGTGAGGGACGCAATAACCTCCCCAAACAACCGAAACAATCCAATAAAGCCGGAGTTAAAATGTTTGGCAACACTCCGGTATTTGGCTGCGGGGAAGATGCAGCTCTTCGCACGGGACTAGTATTACCTGGGGACCTCAAGTGATTTAGAAATCATCCCACCACGTCTGTGTTTCGTGCGGCGCATTCTCACAGGATAAGCAAAGTCTGTTTAACTTGAATTTACTGACATTACCCCCCGGGTCGATCGCACCGGAGCCCTTACTGGAGCAGCACAACGATTAGATATGGATATTTTTAATATAATAACTGATGAGCCTGTTGAAAGATGGAAAAGTGTTCCTTACTGCATGCTGCCATGCATGTAATCCATCTAATCATCTTTCGAGATTTAGCTCTTCTGATGAGCCTCCTGTCCTGAATTTGCACCCAAAATGCTGTCAAAACTTTCATTTATAATTCCCAACGCAGCCTCCGTATCTCGACTGGGAAAAAGGCAGAAAAAGTGTGGAAAACACAAAAAACCTTAAGAAAAACAAAAAACGAACCCAAATCACAGAGATGCCGATTCGCACGGGACTAATATTATCAAATGTCCTCCGTGGTTGGTGAAATATGGAAATAATTTGCGGTGGAATTTTTACTTTACAAATTAGAGACATGGCAGATTCACACGGGATTAAGATCACAGACGATCTCCGCAATTATTACAAACTAGTGCATTGCACGTAGGAAATATGTTTGTTGTGAAATCCGATATTCCAGGGTATAATTGGCCGTTTTTGACTATTTTTGATTTTGCCATTATATTTCACCTTAAAAACTATTTACTTGGTGTCATTATTTTCAGCACAACCTCACATGTGTGACTGTACAGTTATTTTTTTTATTTTGACATACTGTGTTAACACAATGGACCTAAAATCACAAAAAAATAATTAAAATCAGCTTCTCCTGTTTTGACTCATTAAACAAAAAACGACTCCACTACACACTAAACACACTACACCAAACACTACATAACACGTTACCTATACTCTCCAAACACGCTAAATGTCACAAATCTCTCAACTCTCAATATCGCTGTCAGTACACCGTCGTTGCCTGTCACTCATCCGCCGATGTCCCTCCCACAACTTCATGTTGCCCCTCAACCAAACTTGCTGCTTGGACACTGTCGTGACAAAAGCCCATTTTTACCGTTTCTTCTGCACCACACACAAAGCAAACGTGACGGCAATGTTCACGAAAAAGCGTGGCGGACATTATTTACCCTAAGTCCGGTTTTGGACATGCCGGTGGGTCCGGTCCATCGCCTCGGGAGATGGGCCGTGTAGGCTAGAGGCTAGCAGCTAGCTACACACGAACATCCACAGATTCCAATTCCACTTTGTTGTCCGCACGTCTCTGCATCTCCTCAGACCCGAACAGACTCGGTTTTGACTCATTTAGTCACATTAATCCACAACAGTCAGTTTAGATAATGCACGGAACAGAACGGGACCAAACCGCCGGCAAAATTTCGGTCCAGCTCGCACAGCTGCAGGTTTAAATCCGCTCTCCTCAGACCCGAACAGACTCGGTCCGGTCTCGTTTTCATTAATCCACAACAGTCAATTTAGATGCACAGAACAGAATGGGACTGTACCGCCAGCTAACTCCCCGTCCAGCTCGCGCTGCTGCAGGTATAGGGCCCCGTCCAGACGACAACGCCGTTTTTCGAAAACGCACACATATTGCATCGTTTTGGCCGACCGTCCATACGGCTCCTGAAAACGCAGTGCCTGAAAACGCACTTTTTTGAAAACGGGTCTCAGGGTGGAAAAATCCGAAAACGCAGCCCTCCCGTTTTCATGTGGACGGCGAATCTGCATACTTTCCAAAACGATGACGCCATCGCCCCACCCCGCGACGTCTCATAACAACAACAACAACAATGGCGGACTACATGCTCGTGTTCGTGCTGCAGAAGATATTGAGCTTTCTTGCAACTTACTCGCTTTGTAGTCGAGTGTGAGTCGCAGCAGCAGTTCGTCCTCATTGCCGGTCCACACAAACGATTCTGGTTTCCTTGCACTCGCCATTTTCATCTTCTTCTTGTTGTGTTCGGTTTCTCCGTCTACTGTCTGTTTGTTTACAGCGCGCAAGCTTAATGCGCATGCTCCGTGTCTTCTCCGTTTTTGGTGAATGTCAAGCGCCACCTATAGGCCTGAAATATGAACAACAGCGTTTTCAGTCGTTGTAAGTGGAGCCGTGTGGACGCAAATATTCTTAAAACGATGACGAGGAAGACGGAGAAAAAAAGTTCGTTTTCGCCCAACTGGACGGGGCCTAAATCTGCTTGTTGTCGTGTCGTGTCGTAGGCTTGAGCTCTGCATTGATGTGGTCTGGTGCGCATGTCACTGTGGTAGCTCCAGAGGACTATGCTCCCAAATGTGTAAAGCATTTAGGAAATATTTTTTTCACGGTATCATTTCAGTCCAAACAAATGCGACACAACACTGAACCAAACAGCAGCCATGTTGAAACACTCAGGTCAGTCTGATCCTGATACGCAGAGATGTTTGAGGCACACACACACACACACACACACACACACACACACACAAAGACAGACAGAGATTCCTTGCTTTTATAGAGAGATTACTGGAGGTCCCCAGGTAATACTAGTCCCGTGCGAAATGTCAATCAGAAAAGTTGCATTCCATCAATACACAAATTGTCTTTGACTCATGTCACAATATACTCGACATTGTTGCGAAATGGCCCGGATCAACACACGATTCCCAAGCTTTTCGAGCAAATGCCGCTTTTATTGACAGTTCACGTTTCACACAATCTTCAAATTTGTAATTTTCGTCCAAAGCGTTTTTGTATTTTTTTTTTNNNGGGGGGGGGGGGTAGGTGGCGGCACTTAATTCTCCTTATAAATACATTTCTTTATTCTTTATCTTGTCATGGGCTTGTGGGCAACTTCCTTATTTTCACTTCATGCATTGTGTAGCCTAAATGACTTTTCAATGGGCTGCCCTGTCACTCAACAACCAATCACCGTTGTCACCGCTTCTAAGTGCGTCCTTATAAAATGACGTCATCCATAGCAACAGAGAGTTACTTCTAGTTTAGGAATTCACTGTTTTCATAACTAAAAGTAGGTCTCAGTGGCTTTGTGAATTACTTTTAAGAAACGACTCCTACATAAAAACTTTTAGTCCGATTTAGGAGTACTCCTAACGTTAAGATAAAAGTCTTAGTGAATACGGGCCCAGGGCTCCGTCTGATAGGCTAAATGTTGGCATGCTCAAGGTACACGCATGTGTAAAATTCGATTTATCGGGCAGCCTTATTCGCTATTTTATTTTTGTTGTATTTAATGGCATATTGATGTATTTTTTGAGTCACAAAACAGGATGCGATGACATGCACAGAATCACTAAAATGTGGACGAGATGGATGAGGCTATGAGGGGCTATTGTGTGTCTATTTGGAGATCCTTTTGAGAACCCAGGTCCGTTTTCACAAAGACTTTTATCTTAACGTAGAGAATCGGACTAAAAGTTTTTATTTAGGAGTTGTTTCTTAAAAGTAATTCACAAAGCCACTGAGACCTACTTTTAGTTATGAAAACAGTGAACTCCTAAACTAGAAGTAACTCTCTGTTGGTATGGATGATGTCATTTTATAAGGACGCACTTACAAGCGGTGACAACGGTGATTGGTTGTTGAGTGACAGGGCAGCCCATTGAAAAGTCATTTAGGCTACACAATGCATGAAGTGAAAATAAGGAAGTTGCCTACAAGCCCATGACAAAGTCTATGAAAAGATGTTGGATAAAGAAATGTATTTATGAGGAGAGTTCATTGCATCTCTGTGATTTGGGGTCGTTTTTGTTTTTCTTAAGGTTTTTTGTGTTTTCCACACCTTTTTTCTTGCCTTTTTACCGGTGGAGGCGTTGGGAATTATAAATGAAAGTTTTGACAGCATTTTGGGTGCAAATTCAGGAGGCTCATCAGAGGAGCGAAATCTCGAAAGATGATTAAATGGATTACATGCATGGCAGCATGCAGTAAGGAACACTTTTCCATCTTTCAACAGGCTCACCAGTTATTATATTAAAAATATCCATATCTAACCGTTGTGCGAATGCACCGCACGAAACGTGGATTGTTTCGGTTGGCTGGGGACGTTATGGCGTCAGCCTTAAGATTCTTTGTGAATAGGGGCCCAGGTGTTTATAGAAAAATAATAATGTAACCTCTTGCCAGTTGGCGTGGGAGAGGGTGTTACAGGGGTCCTTGGTACAACATGAGATCGGGACATTACCCTTCCAGTCTGCTTCACCATGAACTCCACAGCACCTAAACTGTACAAAAAACCGTCATCAATAAATGAACATCTATGTCATTTGTGCAGGGGGAAAGAAATGAGAACTGCACTGATCGTCATGAGAGTGTGAAAAATACGGGCAGTAAGACATATTCATATATGATATGATATATCATACAGTGCCTTGAAAAAGTATTCACCCTCCTTGAACTTTTCCACATTTTGTCATGTTTTAACCACAAATGTAAATGTATTATATTGGGATTTTATGTGATAGTCCAAAACAAAGTGGTGCATAATTGTGAAGTGGAAGGAAAATGATACATGTTTTTAATTTTTTTTTTTTTTTACAAATAAAAAACAGAAAAGTGTGGTGTGCAAAAGTATTCATCCCCTTTACTCTGATACCCTAAATGAAATCCAGTGCAACCAACTGACTTCAGTAGTTACCTTATTAGTAAATGGAGTCCACCTGTGTGTAATCTAATCTCAGTATAAATACAGCTGTTCTGTGGAGGCCTCAGAGTTTGTTAGAGAACGTTAGTGAACAAACAGCATCATGAAACCCAAAGAACACACCAGACAGGTCAGGGATAAAGTTGTGGAGAAGTTTAAAGCATTATTAGGATATGAAAAAATATCCCAAGCTTTGAACATCTCACAGAGCACTGTTCAATCCATCGCCTGAAAATAAAGAGTATGGCACAACTGCAAACCTACCAAGACATGGCCATCCACCTAAACTGACAGACTGGGCGAGGAGAGCATTGATCAGAGAAGCAGCCAAGAGGCCCATGATAACTCTGGAGGAGCTGCAGAGATCCACAGCTCAGGTGGGAGAATCTGTCCACAGGACAACTATTAGTCATGCACTCCACAAATCAGGCCTTTATGGAAGAGTGGCAAGAAGAGAGCCATTGTTGAAACAAAGCCATGAAGTTTGCCACAAGCCATGTGGGGGGCACAACAAACACGTGGAGGAAGGTGCTCTGGTCAGATGAGACCAACATTGATGTTTTTGGCCTAAATGCAAAACACACTGGCCCTCATTTATCAATCTTGCGTGAAAACGGGTGCAGATCTGAGCGCAGAATTGGTCTTACGACAGGACACACGTGTGATTTATGAAACATTCGTATCTGACCAATTCCAGCGTACG
>CAEMYA010000307.1:511811-539919 GCA_903131615.1 Diplodus sargus | reverse complement strand
TGCGCAAATGCTCTAACATTTACGGTGATCGTAACGAAGCCGCTCTGAAGAGCTGCTGGTAGTGAGTGATGGGTCTGCTGCAGTCTCACAGTCAGAACCGTGAAACACACGCGGTACTTTACAGTCTGTACTCCCGGTAATAAACTGAAGCTATCAGCTGGACTGTACGTCAACTGCCAGCTCAGCCCCGTGAACTGATACAAGCCAATGGAGTGAAGCTAACAAAGTGCTATAATGTCTGTCATTTACACATTCACACACGTACGGATACATTCAGGAAACAGAGAGGAACCAAAAACAACGTGTGTAACGTTCTCTGATTATTATAAACGTTAACTACTCCTCATATGTTCAGTATACAGGTCGGCACAAAACCACAGGATGTGTTTTATAATGTATAATGCTAATGTATTAACGTTGTAACTGTGATGATACATGACAGTTAAATATTTAATCTGTGGCTATAATAACCAGGTCCTGAAATGTAAATGTGACGTCTGTCCACCATACTGTCAACCATTTAATTCAACTTTAATGAACAACTACTTCATGATGTAGGATGATAAGAAATCAGAAATACTTTATTGATAACAGTAGTAACTATATATGGTGCATATTTATAATAGTAGCCTTCTGCAACTTTACTCTTGACCTTTGTTTTAACCATTAAATATTATTTTATACATTATCTTTTGTTCTAATGTTCTGTCATGGAGTACATCTCTTCACTGCTAAAAGAAAAGAAACATGCAGAGTTTGAGTCTCCATGATTGTTATTATTAGTAAGATTATCAAAAATCACTGTATTTATAAAAACGACGTTGGTGCTTTTTATTTCCACAGACGTCACGTTAACATGTCAGGAGGTTATTATAGACACAGAACTGTCATGTATCATCACAGTAACAACGTTACATACTGTAAACACTCAAAAACAAATGGTTTTGTGCCGGTCCACCCCTGATGGCGTGTCATTTTGATAATGATCCCGTGGATGAAGGTGCAGCATTACTGCATAGAGAAGTAAATATTCGTCGGGAGATGATTATCAGACTGCGCACAGATGTTCTTGCATTTCCAGACAATTATCTTTTTGAGCGGTACCGTTTCACGTCACAGTCCATCATTTACATACACACCCTAATCCGTCCTTACATTTCCAACGTTACCAACCGAAGTCATGCTCTCACATCCCAGCAGATATTGTGTGTTGTGCTGCGTTTTTTGTTTGTTTTTTGCAAATGGGAGTTTTTTATACAATGTAGGAGATGCAGAGCACTTGAGCAAGGCAACTGTACGCAGAGCGGTCAGAAAAGTGTGCCTCGCCCTGAAACGGCTTCTACCATCTTTATCATTTTCAGCTCCTCTGCCTCCGTTAGAGGTGGCGGTGCTGGGCCACCACCAGTTTTACGAGCATCTGCTTTCTTTCTGTTGGCTGAGTAGAAGTCTGTGTTAGTTTAAGGCTTAATTATTTTACAGAATATGATAAAGATGAGAAGACATTTATGTTCGTGAAAACAGCATTATGTTGGGGATAAAACAACTATACAGTCAAACAGCCACTTAATATTTACTTTACAATGTAAAACATGATCAAAATGAGGAATCCCCATGAGATTATGCCGAGGTATAATGTTTTTATGTTTCATCTTAAGTTGCTGCCAAGTGCGCTTCTCCCCCGCGGGGTTGCACCTAAATGAAATAAATTAATAGGCTTCCACTCAAGAAGTTTCCCCCTGTAATACTATTGTGATTGCAAAGGACTACATTTAAACTAACGCATTGACCCGAGCAGCAATGTTCTCCCACGCCGTCTTCCTCTCTTTTGCTGCTGCAGCGGTGTTACACTTCCTTCTAAAAACGTGCGCAAACTCACCGTATGAGCGCGTTAATATTTCCAATTCCAGTGGGGTGAAAAACGTAGCCGCCCTCTTCCCCGTTGCCATGGTGACTCGTCGAATCAGGGGCTCCATTGACGCTGTCTTTCTATACTTGTGGTGCACGCGCTTAACTCCAGGTGAAACTTCTCTGAGTTGATCAAACTAACCCAAATCAGCTGTTCTGGAACCGAAAACTCAGAGTTTCCTATCTCAGAGTAGATCAACTCAGAGTTCAGGGTTAGACTCAGAGTTTGTTGAACCTGCTTTGTGAAACGGACCTCTGAACTGATAAACAGCCAAATGATCCATCATTCAGTTCATGATTCAGCCCTGAGGTTCACGTTCACTTACTGAGGGACGGTGCGTTCACGGACTACAATACACAATCATTCGCGGGAGACGCAGCGCTGCTTTGAGTGGTATACATGCACTAAAATTATTACATGGAGAAAGTGTCCTCTGTACACAGTGAAATCACTTAACATGATGCTAAACGGATGTTAGCAACACAGCGCTACTTTTAGCAGAAGGGTTACTGAACGTGAATCAACTCCTCTGCCCTGAGTGAGTGAGTGACACAGCGCCACTATCAGCACAGTACGTGAACGAGAATCACGTCTTCAGCGATGTGAATCATGAGTGAATCAGTCGTTCGCGAACGACCTGCTGAGGACGTGAATCACATTCACGCAGCGCTGTTACTGAATCAGCATGAACGTGAATCACGTCCTGCTGAGAATCACGTTCGCGAACGTGAGTGACTTTTACCAAAGTCTTTCTAGACAAGTCAGGCCACTCGGCGGCCATCTTGGGGACGCCTCGAAAAGCCCAAAGAGACCAGACCCCTATCTAAATGAATGGAGGCATGGTCAAATCCACACTTTAACGTGATAGCAGGACGGAAAAAACATACAGACATGCTCGCCAGTGAAATAATATACAAATAAACACAAAAAAACAACGACTTTACCGTAGAAATGATGTTTAAAACGCTCTTTTCCTACAGGGAGAACTCCACTGCGCATGCGCGCAGATTTACGACACCGACGTCCATCGTACGGCTGAATCTGTGTCGGCTGCTGTGCTCTGGCTCTACTCTGCCTGACCATTGATGTATGGACCAGATAATGTCTAATACATCATTTCTTATCATTCACTCTATAAATTAGATAAAGATCTGAACGCAGTAAATGTTTTACAATAGTCGATAGTCTCTGATGGTCTCTGTCGTAAAAAGCTACTTGTGCGCATGCGCTGGTGAAACAACATGATTGGACTATAAGTTTCCCGGTTCGGCTGTGACAACGCAGGTGATTGGCTGTTGGTGAAAGGGGCGGGATATGCGCCATCTTTGGCGTCGCAGATTTCCCCATTCAAAATGATCAGAGTGGCCTGTCTCTACAATAATAGAACGTCTCTGCTTTTACTGTGCAGTAAAATCACTAAACATGATGCTACATGGATGTTAGCAACACAGCACTAATTTTAGCAGAACGGTTACTGAATATGAATCAACTCCTCTGCCCTGAGTGAGTGAGTGAGTGACACAGCACCACTATCAGCACAGTACGTGAACGAGAATCATGAGTGAATCAGTCGTTCGTGAACGACCTGCTGAGGACGTGGATCACGTTCGCGCAGCGCTGTCACTGAATCAGCTAGAACGTGAATCACTTTCGCGAACGTGATTCTCAGACCTGCTGAGGACGTGAATCACGACACAGCGTCACTATCAGCACAGTACGTGAACGAGAATCACGTCCTCCGACAGTTCTCTGTGTGCAGAATGCCGAATCTTTAGCTAGCTTAAGTGTTTGCTTTAGGAACGTGCTAAGATAAAATGTGTGTCACATGTGAATGCCATAAAACTGATTGACTGCGGTGACACCCGTTTTAGAGAATTTTAGCAGGTCCAGCGCGTTGGCATTACATTTGGGAGGGAGGGTGTGTTGTTAGGCAGATGTCTGTCATGTCTGATGTATCCTCGTCAAGTGGGAGCTGCTGTTCCGTCATAGACCTCCTCTGCTGTTTAATGCCACGTTACATTACTTTAGGATTATTTTAGTGTGTCCTCAGTTTATAGGCCTCTAATGTGAAGTGTGCTAAACAACACTAATGCATATTAGCCCTATTGTGGATTATTATGGACTATTGTGGCAGTGGATTATTGCTCTGAGTGGATTATTGTTAACTCTGAGTTAGTTGCATCTTTCTTTACCACATTTATTAGAATATTTATTGTGACAGTATAATTTGAACAAATTTGCCTCAGTCCTACAGTTTACTTATGTTTTTCATGTATTACTTTGTACTACACTGAATGGGACAGTTAGTTCTGCCCACAGAATATAGGTTAAGACCAATGTTTACTATAAAAACAGATGAACTTCTGCATTAGTGTAACATGACTCAATGATATAATATGAATATCTGCTTAGGATCTATTTTGCTTGGTAACCTGAGGAGTTTTGTCTTTGCAGGAGCAATTCTGGAATATTTTGGAGCCGCGGACCAGGAAGCAGCACGGCCGCATTCAGCACCACCGGACCAGGATGTTTAAGTTTAAAAATGTTTTACAATTTAAAACAAACATTTTTTAGGAACACTGCATCAGTTTCATTTATTGACCTATAGAGGATCCCCATTTTTTACCTTGTATTATCATTTTCTATCAGTTCAGCTTGCTTGGGTGGGTCAGCTTAAGATGTTTGTTGCATCTTCGTGGATCACCTAAAAGGGTTAGGAATCTATCCATTGTAGTCTGATAAAATAAGGGCCCCCAAACAGCATCTTGTATATAGCCCCTAAAAAGACAGAAACGGCCCTGATAAGGTGACTGAAGCTTGGAAGAAATATTTAACAGGCCACAAAAAGTATCAACGTGACACATGCCTGAAAGGTTTCTCCATTTAGCAGTGTAATACACTAACGTTAGCTAGGCTGCTTGACTAGTGTTATGTTTTCAATAACCAACAACACTGACTTCAGCTGACAGCTAACAGGAATGTGAAAAAAGTTAACCAAGCATGTAAAGATACTTACATGCATCCACACAGAAAATGATCCTCCAAGCCTACACCTACCCGATGTAAGCCGTCCTGGTACAAGTCTGGCCTCTTCTGACCTGACTCTAGAGGTTACAAGGGCAAGTTCCCTTCTGATGTCGCCAACTATATTAGGGTTACTGTAAGTAATATACATTTTACATGGTTTTAAGTTCAATGGCCAATACACTACTTTAGTAAATCTTACTTGCAGCTGTGGTTCAAATGTACATACAAAATGTCAATTAAAAATAACATACAGTCACTATGTAACACATAGAATGAAGGTTATATATTAAGTAAAAGCACCAAAGTAGAAACTTCTTGTAGAATTTAAACATTAAAACATGGTTATATTCACAGGAGCAAAGAATCATTAAGAGACAGAACCCCCACAAAGCAGACAGGCCTGATTGTGTCTCTCCAACTACGTTAAAGCACTGCACCGATCAGCTGTCTCTGGTGTTCATAGACTACAGACCCGTCGCCTTAACCTTTGTGGTGATGAAGTTCTTTGAGTGCCTTGTTCTGTCCCACCTCAAAACCATCACCGAATTACTACTTGACCCTCGACAGAACCAACAGGTCTCGGAAATATCTTCTTGCTTTGATAAAATAACTCAAAAATAGTAAGTTCTCTGGTTAGCCAATGACTAAATATTTTTTTTCATATCTAATACACTGTTGAATATATCAGTGTCTTATCTTCTGATAAGGCTTTTAGATCTAGTTATTCCTGGATATTTCACTTCAGATTCAACCCTAATTGAAGTGATACATTAACACATTGAATCTAGGGTTTACTCAAGGGTTCCCCCTAAAGACAAGAAATTATTTTAGTAAAAAGAAGTGTTCAATGCTGTAAAAACAGTTAACAATCATTACAGGATAATAGTATGGTATTGGCCTCTAACTGTCCTGTGAAGGTTTATCATTATTGAGCTTGATAAGACCCTGCAGAAATGCATCCAGATAAAGGCAATGTAAAAAAAAAGGTGTAAAAAAGTGACTTCCCCTTAGACATCCACTTGGACCGTCACTAACCAGTGAATATGAATATGAAAAAAGATATATAAACACACCAGATTCTGCAGAGACATAAGTGTTATAAGTAGGGATGTCCCAATCCGATCTGCAGGATTCGAGTTACAACGTGCAGGTATGCGCACTTGTTTGGTGAGTCTCATACAGCAGAGCATGTAAAACAGGCAATCCAGGAGATGCTGAACATGTGTGAAATAGACAAGCCACACGTCCACATCATTTTATGTGACAACATAAGTAATATGTAAAAAGCAATTGATGATATGGAGGTACCAAGCGTGGGCTGCGTCTCACACACACTACTCGAGGGTCTGCTGTCACAGTGCAGCATCACAGACTCTCCTGCTAACACAAGGACGGTGGTAGGCCAATGTTGCATTACCGAGTGCAGTAGAGTTCAGCAGCTCAAGGATGACAATGTATGATTCTGACTCCATGGAAATGCAATCAAAGTTCATATGTGCCTTGCCTACCAGTTTAAAACAGTCATTATCGAGAGCGGACAGGAAAAAGAACAGAATTGAGCATTTCTAACTGCACTCGATAATTGACTCGTCAGGGCTTCCCCAGAACGAGCACGCTGCTGCAGGAGAGTGGTGAGTTGTGTTCTCTTTTCAATAGAAATCCGGCAAGGCATATTTTCAGGCCTCGAACTATGTGCTGGGACCCTATTTGTTGCTGAAGTTTGGTGATGTTCTGAGCATTATTTGTGGCTATGAGTGGCTTTTTGATGGCGGTTTGTTGGTGGAGGCATAGACTGCAGTGTATTGTTGTCGTGCTGTGTTTTCTGAGGTTGCTAAAACTACATAAGCTAGCGGTCGGAAAACTCGATCTATAGAGGGGGGGTTCTTACTCTGTGTCACGGTGTGTTAGACCATGGATTAAATTTACACAGGAATATCCCTTTAAGGCTAAGTATCAGATTGGGACTTGGCATTTACTAAATATTAAAGGAATTGGATCAGGATCAGGACATCCCTAATTATGAGGACTAACAAACAGTCAAATTTGTATTTTGGAACCTAAAACAGCAGACTCAATAAAATATGTCAAGCACCGGGCTTGATGGGAAATATGTGCTGTTACTAATCCAGCACTTGAAACAGCACTTGGCCTGTTTCAGAGTATACGTTGTCACCAAGAACACTGGAATTTGTCAAACAGGAGAAGCCTACTATCTGCCTTTTCCCCAAGCAGACACGACTGTCTCGTTATGGAGAGATGGTCTGACGAAGGCTACTTGGCCAAAATGTTTGCATATTGTTTGACATGGCCAAAGCAACTTCAACTCTGTCCTGAAGAAGAGTGTGTTACTTCCGTCATCCCTTTGGATATTCAGCTCTTTGCTGACTTCTTTTTCCTAACTGGATAAAGTAGGCAGGGATACCAGAATTCTCTTTTCACTTCTACTGCATGAGCAGGGGGAGGAGCGACACTGTAACATTGATTACTGTCAAAAGATAGAGCTGTTCAACACTCATTTTAATTAGAAAATAACACTTACAGCAGCTTTAACATACATTTTAAATGAACTTTTCCAGAAACACTGCATTTAGGTGGTTAGGTTCAGGACATTTAGTATTAATTTTATTAGTTCTGTCTTAATTGTGAGCAGGTTAAATAATCCTCAACCAATTAGTGATCTTTAGTCATCATATGATTTTTGCATGGTCTTTATAGATGGATAATACTGCTTTTACACTGCTGTGCTGAATGAAGGAAGAACAAAACAATCCAATTCTGATTGTTTTGGAATGCGACTCCAGTGTGTTTTTTAAAAACATTTTTGGTCAGGTTCGAGTATCACATGGAACAACACACACTTCTCAATGGCTTGTGTTGCTGACATATAATGTAATAAATGACATTCTGTTTAGAAAGATATTAGACAAAAGATGATCATGGATGTACTGAGTGTATGTTAATGTACTTTATATATTGTAAGTGAGTTCGAGATTGTGTGTGGATTTGGCTGTGTGCATCTGTTTGAGTTCCTTTTGTTTCTCAGTTTTTATTTCTGGTTCTTACTACATATATTCGCACAAAATAAAATTGTGTGGTTTTGATACTTAAAACAATGCATCTGGGGTGCCGTTTAGCTCAGTGGGTAGAGTGCGCACCCCATGTGCTGAGGCTCTGCAGCGGATCCAGGTTCAACTTCCGGTCTGGGTCCCTTTGCAGCGTGTCACTCCCCCTCTCTATCTCCCTTTTTCCTGTCATATCTTCAGCTGTTTTATAAATAAAGCCATAAAAGGCCAAAATAATATTTTAAAAAAACCCCAAAAAACAATGCATCTTTACTGACATTTGTGAATTAATCTGTGAGCTTTTTGTTGTGTTAACATACAGTATATCAAATTCTGTGAAATTGTGAGTATTTTATCTGGTTCCAGGGGGTGTAGTCAGGGTATATCCTAAAATGTTAGACTGCCTGCTCCCACCTCATATGCTAGCAAGCTTTTTTAAACCCTGATGGTGAATTCAGTCCAATATGTGTACCTGATTAACTGTGTGTGTGTGTGTGTGTGTGTGTGTGTGTGTGTGTGTGTGATGGCTAGAAAATCTTACGTATATAGGTCTTATCGATAACCTAGGATTGATTTCTGCAGTCAAGTGTGAACTGGAATGTTTTTTGTCAACATCTCACTTCATGTAAGTCACTGCTTAGAATTTTTTCAATAAACTACAGTCATACTACTTTATAGTTTCTAGCCTTATGTCGTCACTGACAGGAAAAATAGGTAGATAAAGTTCTTACTCTAGATTTCATTACTGCTGCTTATGAAAATATATTCTAAAGGACATCCACACAGTATATCAAGCAAACATTTTGTTGTCCTGCTGTAAGACTGCTTTGTTGTACATGAGCTACTCACATGTTGCCCCAGTGGATTTGCTCTTCTCACAGACAATTCATTGCAGGCACATTAACTGCTGCAACAACATTTCTGAACCATTATGGTGTTGCAACTCTCTGTAAAGTTCCTCCCTGATGCCTGGTGAGGAGAAAGGAATGATGGTAACTGTTTGAATAAAATTTACTGTTTACTGCTGACCTTTCATGACACTGTGAGGACATGGAAGTGGAGTATTTTGTTGACATTTCCCAGGCACTTGCTTCTGTGTGGACATGTTTCCAACAAAGAGGGACACCTACAAAGCTGGGCTGACAAAACATGTGCTTCAGACATTACACATCCTTGAAACTATTGACTCATGCCTGCACTGCTGGCCAAAAATGACTCAAGAGCACTCAAGAGTTGATGATGTTGGAAGCTTACAGAAGTGTATTGCTGCCACACAAGAAAAAAAAATCACTATCACGTTACAACTTGAAAAATGTAATTTTGTAATAACTGTAAAGGTAACATAAAAGAATCAGTCTTCCTCCTTCTGGAGTTTCTGTCATTTCTAACTGATCAGCTGGAGGCACCATGGATACAAGCTACCTATCACAGCTACTGACAGTCCTATCCTTCTACATGGAGTTTGACTTTGATAGTGATCAGTTATCACTAAGATGATCACAACATCACCATTTGTCTGTATATGAGCAAAATTCTCCCACAGGAGGATGACCACTGCGGTGCGTCTCGGTTTGCGCAATGTGATGCATAGATCTCAGACCGCTGATCGGGTAAGCCAGGTCACAGGACTTATCATTCTGATTAACGGGATGGTTTGTGGTTCGGTGAAATCATTTATATTAAATGAGGAACATATTAATAACATAACCTGCAATGGACTCCAGCAGCAGAGACATTATGTTAGACTTCTTGGTTAACAAAGGTGAGGACCCAAATAGTACACACACAGGAGGCAGAAATAGGGGAACAAAAGGCAAGCTTTATTAAATAAAGCTTAAATACAATACCTCGATCTAGGCTGTGGTACCATCATGTCTAAAGACTGCTACAATTTTACTGGTGCGTAAAAAAAACCACTATCTCCTCCCTGACTGATTACCATACCGTAGCACTCACCCCCATCATGATGAAGTGCTTCGAGAGGCTGATAAAGGACCACACTGTATTCTACACTCCAGGCTGCCACAAAGCAAATTTAGTAAACAAGCTGATACAGTTAGTTGGCTGCTCCTGTACAGGTGGAGCAAGGTGGATGTGTTATTGGGACTGAAGCTGCTTTTTTTTGCCATCTCCTTTAAACATGTATACTGGTGTATACATAGACCCATTGTATTTCAACAGTACTCCTTATTACATATAGATTTAACCATTATTCTACTTTTTGCGCCTCAGCTTGGCAATCAACGAAATTACTCAACTATTTCATTTGAAAACTAGTGCTCCACAGGGTTGGCTCTTTGTTTTCAATATTGATACGTTTGCTTGCACTTAAGGTGTTTGATTTATGCTTGGTCACTGTACACATCTGAAGAGTGTTGCTTGACATGTATATTTTTGGCAGAAGGGTTGGCAAAAAGTGTTGCTCAACTCTTTCATGTTATAGACAGACTTGGTGCATCCATTATTCAATGATATTTTGGAAATATATACACAGGAGGATATTTGTGCAATTTAAACAGATGGCTGTTTAAATGCTTCACTAAAGCCAACAGATATAAACATCTCTGGTGACCATGGAGATTCCTTCAGACTTTCCTGATGCATCGTTTAACAAGGACAGGCAACTGTTTAATGTCGTTTAGGTGACACTCATTGAGCACTGAGCAAATTAGCCTTAACATCGCTATATATTTCGACACGTGTACAACGTAGATGGCATCCAGCTGATTGACTCATGCTAGCTTCATTATGTAATGTTAATGTTACAAGCTTCATAACAGCCTAACATAGGATAGCAGCATACATATATATACACACATGTATATATAATATACTTAGACTTACTTTAGTACAATTTTTTTTTTTAATTTCTTGATATTTAAGCAGACTTTATATCAGATACCTAAAGGCTACCTAGAAGTACTCTTTGCATGGGTGACATTCACATTTACCATTTAATAATTTTAGCACAGTATGGTTACTTTTACTTAATGATTTATGGGTACTTTTTACAGCACTGAATGAACTGTCATTGTGTAAGTTCTTGGTTTGTTCTTGGTTCTGTTTTATTTTTTTTGTTCTCATGTTTCATGTTTTGCTTTTCACTTCCTCCCTTTTTTCTTTACTTGCCCTTTTTTCTCTGTTCACCTGTGTTTTTTTTGTCTGTCTATTTAAGTCTGTGTTTATCTCTTAGTCTTTGTCAGTTTGTACTACTTTTCCAATATGCCTATCCCTTGCCTATGCCGCTCAACTGTTTTTTCTTGCATGTTGACGTTTGGATTTTGCATTGTTTGAGTTAGGACTTTGGATTTGAATTTTTATGTTAATGAAGTTCACTTTTTTCTGTTATCTGCCTCCCTGTGTGTCTTGCATTTTGGTCCCTTATTGTTTAACTGTGACACAAATATATGACAAATTTGAGCTACTAAAACTACCACATAATCAGAGATAATGTGTCTCAATATCTGCTTTGTTTTAAGTACTAAGTGGTCACTTGAGTGATATTTCCTAGAGCGGTCCAAAGTGTTTTGTATGTTTTGTCAACATATATCCAGAAGCTCTTGACAAAGGAAGTGGTTATCAGTTGTAGCAGCATTTACTGATATTCACAGACTAGTAATGACATACAGAGGCTACATTTTTTGTATATGAATGTGAATTCAAAGCCCTGTTAATGATTGAAAAAAAGTATAAAACTTACCCTCAATCCGGACAAGCATGGATATTTATAATGTTAATTACATTTGTGTGCATTAGATGACTGTTGTGCTATTGTTCATAAAATGTATTTTTTAGCTCATGTTAGACTGGGAAGTTGTAATTACAATGTTTGATTGCTAGAAACGTGGCTTCCAAGTCTTTGCACTGTTCCAGGAAGCTTGCAAAGATGCACTGCAACTGATTCAGAGCTCAACTCAAGTTCACAGACGAGTATGAGGACATCCAGTCACTCACTCATACCCACTGCACTACATCAACGAGTCCCACTGTAAGGGAAATACTCCTTGTTGAGGAAGGGAGTTCCTAATTCTCTGATGAAACTCGGCGTGATGAATGAGATCTCATTAATACATGCAGCATGGAGAGAAGACCCACAGTGTTCTCTGCAGTCTTCCAGATTGTCTTGACTTACATACAACTGAGCAGTGGTAACATACTTTGTAACAGTTGTTAATCACTCCTTCCCCAAAACAATGACCCTCTGGTGTTTGTGTTGATCATGCCTTACCCTGGGCAGTGACCCTTTGTTGATTTACTGGACAGTAGCTGTCATCCTGTTAACACCTTAGGCAAAAAGAAGTGCCCCCATATAAATTCCTGACCTGTTGTAACACTGACAACTCCCCACACCTGAGGTGAATGAGACCTCCCCTCCTCTCACATCCTGATATGTTCTCTACCATATTGACTGATATCTGAATCCCAAACTGTTTAATTCCCAGATTCCTCCCTTTTGACACATTTTGTCACCACAACATATTTGGGAATCTAACTCAAATAATGATTCCAATAAAAGGTGTTATGATTAGTTAAAATATCATAGCTCAAGTATTTAGATAAGTATTCTTTATTTTACAGGAATTAGGTTGAAACTTTAGATTTGAAAGACTTTAGGTGACAAGAAAGGAAAGATATAACAACAACAAATCCTAATTTGAATCACTTTCACTATAATGGCGTTGGGTACAAATTTGGTTCACTATTATTGGTAATTATTGGTCCACCTTTCTCCTCCACTTACCCTGCCTATCCTTCTATATAAGGGCTTGCACCCAAGTGAGTGCACAGGTACAAAAGAAATTGTGTCACACCAAAATCAATCAGGATAAATACATGGATGATTAGAGTGCCCCAGGGGCCGATGTGGTCAGGTATCAATCAAGTCACTAGCATTAAAGCTATCCCCAAGCTTCAAGACATAGTTAAGCTCACAACAACATCTCAACACTTTCAACATCCATCCCTGTCAAAGTTAGGAGGCAAAATTGATGGATTAAGGACAGTACAGCACTTCATAACGACATGAGACATTGTTAATAGTTTGTCAGTGCTAGGTGAGATGTTTTTGCCTGAGGGTAGACAGCATGCATAACATGAACAGTTAGAGGTCACATAATATAAGCTGTGGCTAAAACTGCTTTGGTAGCAGCTGCTACAGCTCTTTATCATCCTACCATAGCTCTCTCTGTGGTGGAATGTAATTATGGTTAATGATCTATTTGTCACTGATTGTCACCATGGGCTTAAGTAAGGGCTGTTGACATAGACCAGGGGTCGGCAACCCAAAATGTTCAAAGAGCCATATTGGACCAAAAAAACAAAAAACAAATCTGTCTGGAGCCGCAAAAAATTAAAAGCCTTATATAAGCCTTATATGAAGGCAACACAGGCTGTAAGTGTATATTAGCTATATTAGCCTACTATCAAAATGACTAAGTAGGCTACAAATACATAATGAGCATTCATGATTTAATGTTTATTTTCCCTGCAGCGCATCCTGGAGAGAATGACACACCACGTGACTACTCTGCTGTACGATATTTGGTGCTTTAAGTTTAACTTCTATTACAATATTAATGTATTATGTTTTGTTGCAATGATGAAATTATAGAAATACAGTAAAGAATTCAATCATTTCTTCTTGCGGCCCATCAGAGTTCACATACCTGCATAACAGCGCTGTCTGTTCGATATTGATCATATCACAAGACTCATCACAGGCAATTGAGTACGCTGGAGCTGAATTAATGTCCTTGATTTGCCGATTGGTGATGTCGCCTGCCATTTTAATGGCCCTTTATTTCACCGTCTTTGCGGAGAGAGGCATGTCTTTAATTTTCTGGATTATCTCAGTTTTGTTTTTGAAGTCTGAAAATAGGTGCACTGATATTTTGATGAATGAATCCTTTATGTAATCACCATCCGTGAACGGTTTTCCACGCTTCATTATCTCTCGGGTTGCAACAAAACTTGCAGCAATAGTGGAGTTTGGAGATGCAATCCACTTCTTAAATCTACCTTTGCGCTCCTCTAATTTCTCCAGAAGTACTGCAATCGCACTCCCAACTGGGTAGTCGGCTGCAAATTTAGCACGCCTTCCCTGGAAATGTCTTTCCAAATTACTCTTTGGCCGTGCTGAAACGTGTGTCGCAGGCTATGACGCAAATCTTTGTTGACAGAAATGTTGAAATTTAATATTTATTATGCACATTTTTACAGCATTGGAAAATGTTAAGAATGTTTGTGCTCCTACAGAAACCATATTAAAACAAAAAATATATCCCCCCATCCATTTTCATACATTTTTTAAGAGGCTCCAGGGAGCCACTAGGGGGGCGCTAAAGAGCCGCATGCAGCTCTAGAGCCGCGGGTTGCCGACCGCTGACATAGACCATCACATTCAGAAAGAGATTATTTGGTTTTCTATTGTTAATGTTTTATTTTCAATCATTAAGGGTTTTTTTAAGATACAAAAAATACATTAAGCTTGATTTAAGCCAGCAGAGGTTGTCTCTGCCCCAAAAGTCAAAAGGTTAGTAATGGTCAAATGTTTTCACCCATGTGTGACGTCATACATGGGTTGGAGACCTCTGCAAAATTATGAATCCATCAATATCAGTAGCCTGCTAAATTCAATAAGACAATGGTTTGTTTTCCTTGTTCACAGTTTTGGAACATCAAGTATTGTCCGGAGCCAATTTGTGACCCTTTGGAGTGATTATTTGGCCAAATTATCGCATTGATTGTAAAATAAATTGCTATTTCCTGTCAAAAAACAAAGCGGAGACGGTCTCAGTTTGACAATGCCCTTGTGTAGGAGACCGCTCATAAAAAATTGTTAACATACTGAGCAAGTGCACTACCACATTAGGACCACGAACGCAACAAGTTCTCTGCTCCACAACAGTGCTGTACTGGCCAAGAAAACCCTGTGGCCATTCATGAGTAAAGCTTACCATTGAAAGGAAAACAACTCAGAACTGTGAGTCAGGATGAGCAGTAGTATTAAAATATGCTTTTGCTGAATCATTAACAGAAAACCAGCAGGAATCTGAAAGAAAATGTGACAAAAAAGTGTTAGAACATCTGCTGGATGCTGAACAACTTCATTTATTACCTTCAGGTTTTTTACTGGTCTCCACCCCCCATTTTGTTTCTTTACAGGCACAATGGGGGAGTTACATGGTGAATTAAAGCTGCAAGCAGCGATGAACGGGCCCTCGCAGTCCACGCATGTTGGGGCATGCTGCCGTCGACGCATGCTGCCGCCGGGCTGGTCAACGCAACACCTTCCGTCGAGGATGTTTTTCCTGTGATTTGGTGTGCTGCTCCTCCTGCTGGTATTAAACAATGTATACTGAAATCAGAAGAACTCCCTGCAATCTATATAAAGAACAAATAATGAGAGGAGTACAGCGTTTGACCCGAAAGACTGCTAAACAGCATGATAGCTTGATATACTGACTGTTAACCACAGTAAATAATTCGACCTTTAAACGCTAATAAGCATGGTCACAATCACAATAAATAGACTGAGTTGCAAAGTCGGCATTACAAACGAAATATTCATCATTAAGTCCCCACAATTCAAATGTAGCTGCAGTGCAAGCAAAGTGCAGCTAAGTACTACTGAGACACAAGCTACTGAGCTAACTCAAACTCACACAGCATATGTCCATGTAAAATAACACAAACTGCAATAGTGATCAAATTATCCATAACTACAAGCAGAAACCACTTACATTTCCTGAAGGACGCACACATCATTAGGGAAACACACAGAAAGTCCATGCAGCTTCACAGGGTCTGCTCACTGACTGGTCTGCTGCATTTCAGTGTGACTGAGCATGTCCTGACTTGTTCACTGCTAGTTGTCTTTGCACCAGTAGAGGCTGCTGTTGCACCTTTACCTGTAGAGCTTTCTTACAGTTTCTGTGGCTGCACACATGCTGGAGCAGTAGCAGAGGCAAAGTAGAAAATGTCCCTATAAGAATGAATGAAAAAAAGCCTCCCAAACTCCTGCAATGTTTGAAAAAAAAAATTTAATGGTTATCGCCAAAATAATTTTTTCTAGCAGCTCTCCACTTTAACGATGATGTCACGCACTCCAGCTCACGCAATACACACCCATTATAAAATCAGAAGATGGCCTAAAAATCCTAACAACTAAAACTGTGATGATTTCAAAACCGTACAAGATTTTAAAAAGCTGAATACAGACCCAATAGTTCAAGATCTTCTGACTCTTTAAAAGGTGGAATGGTGTCTGTAGCTCAAAGTATGAAGCATAATAAGAGGTTGAAAAGAATTTTAAGATTTTCCCTTTTACTTTCCATTAACAGTAATTAGACTGCGACCAGAGCGCCACCTATTGGCCGATTTGCACCAAATTTTACACAGACCATCACTAGGCCATGGAACACAATTTTGAACATTTACTTGATAATCTGACAGTATCTTATGAAGATATGCAAGATTGTCTGTTTTCAACACAATATGCAGGAATTTGTTGTTTTCCCAAGGAGGAGTTCGAAAAAGTAGGTTTTCCAGTTTTTGCGATTTTGCGAAAAAACTTTCTAACCGGAAGTGGGCGTGGCCAATGGCAAATTGATTGAGCTCCATCCAGGGACTCTGGGGATACAAGGTTTTTGACTGTGCGACATACGGTGTGGGAGTTATATGCAAAAATGTATTTTCCTCTGTTGTAGCGCCCCCTGCAGGCAGATATATGTCGTTTTTTGTGTCTGAGATATTCACAGGAGTCTGGACCAACCCTCCAAATTGCACCGCCCTCCCTTGCATGGTTCGGGCTGCAGCACCACTTTTAGCAGGAGAAAAATTAAAATAAAAATCTTTACAATTACAATAGGGTTTCTAGCACCGCTGGTCCTAGGAAACGCCCCTTGGGCTTGGCCCCCTAATAATAAGATTAAAACTGCAAGCAGTGATGAACGGGCCCTCGCGCGTCGGCCTACGGCACTGTCGGACTGCACACTCACCTGTTACTTGCATGTCACGAAGGGGAGAAATCGAGCAGTAAACGTTGTATCATTCGGATGATTTTTGTCTGATTTCCTGTGTCCAGTGGGTAGCGCTATGGATATGACACAGTTTGGATGCACAGATATATGCAGGGCGATTCAATCTACATTCCTGAGATATTTGGCGCAGATAGGACATTATATGGTGAAGTTATGAGGACTTGATGCTTTGAAGATTTCCCCATTTACTTTCCATTCAGAATAATTAGACTTCTACCAAAGCGCCACCTATTGGCCGATTTGCACCAAATTTTACACAGACCATTATTAGGCCATGGAACACAATTTTGAACATTTACGTGATAATCTGACAGTATCTTATGAAGATATGCAAGATTGTCTGTTTTCAACACAATATGCAAGAATTTGTTCTACACCACACAATTCAGCTGAATTGAGCGAATACGTAGATATAAGGTTCAACAATGTGCGACACATTATGTGGGAGTTATGTGTCAAAAACGCTTCACGTGGAAAATAGCGCCACCTGCTGGCCATTTTTGGTGTGTGAATTACAGGGGCCATTCTAGACCACCCCTATGAATTTCATCTCCATAAGTGTTATGGTGTGGGCACAGTGCCAAATTTAACTTTAAATTGGCACCACAGCGCCATCTACAGTCAAATTGGTAAACCCTTCATAAGGTCTCCTCAGGAGGGCACTGACAATAACTATACAAAGTTTCGTGTCAATCCGATAAACAGATGTGGAGATATAAAATAGTTTATTTAAAGAGCGCCACCTTGTGGTCATCGCCTGAAATTTTGCACAGGGCCTCAGCAGCTTATGGCGAAGTCGTAACCTCAGTTTCATATCGTTAGACCATACCAATGTGGAGATATGCAACAGTTCCTGTTTTGAACCAAATCAGCAGGAAGTTGATAATATGATGATTAATAATAATGTTTGAGGAAGATGATTAATAACTTGAGTATTGTGTGGCCTATCAAAATTCTTTTGATTACTTTTTGTCAGGAGGGTCCACAGATACTGCGTGACAAGTTTCGTGCAAATCGGTGAAATCACCTGGGAGGATTTAGAAAAAGTAGGTTTTCGACATTTTGCGACGTAGCGGAAAAAAAACGCAGGCGGAAATGGCCGTGGCCTATACTACGAGATTCAGCACAAATCACTGAACACGTGGATATAAAGGTTTTGAATATGCAACAAAGTATATGGAAGTTATGAGCCAAAACGCACTTGCCTTAATAAAAGTTAATAACAGCGCCACCTAGTGGTGGAAATTCACAACGACAACAGATTTTTCGCCAGGTGTGACTTATATTCCAAGTTTGGTCAGTTTTGGGGTATGTTCAGGCTTCCAAAACAGCAGTTAAAGCCGGAGAAGATGAATAATAATTAAAACTGCAAGCAGTGGGAGTCACGTGACGCGGTGAAGATAATGGCTGCTTAGCCGAGTACTCCTTTGGGGCATCTTATACCTTTATCTGTCTGTCACATTTATAGTCGGCATGTCCCTACCCAAAACTGGTCTAGGCTGTAGACAAGGCACCCGGGAAACAACGATGAGCAGGTTGAAAACCTCCGTTCGACAGAACCCTAAAAACTCCGCCGGCATGCCAGTCGCCTGTGCTAGCAACGCTGCTAATTCTCCGGCGCCTCAGGAAGAAGACGGCGACCATGCTTCAGGTAACGTCGCTGAAGATATTGCAAATATTTTTACTGTCCTGAAACAAATATCGGGAGAGCTCCAGAGCTTGGGAGAAATACGCAAAGCCACTTCATCGATGGAAGAGAAACTAACAACTCTTGTGACACGGATCAGTGAAGTGGAGGGGAGACTCGACTTCTTGGAGGAGTCCAACAACCACCTGAAGGCTAACCCCCCAGCTACTAAAGACGAAGTGGCGGCTCTCCGTGAGAGACTGGACGATATGGAAGACCGGAATAGACGCAATAATTTGCGCTTTGTCGGCTTTCCCGAGGGCTGCGAGACAAATGACCCGATCATGTTTTTGGAGAAGGTTTCACCCGAAATGCTGGAAATACCCACACCTTCGAGGGGATGGTTTATTGAGCGCGCTCACAGAATTGGGCCCCGCATGTCGGAAGACAGGAGCAATGGTCGGACACTGATTGCCAGATTCATACGGTCAGGGGACAGGGACTGAGTGTTACGCACATCTCAGGGGAAGGGAGAGCTTAAGTGGAATGGGAAACGAGTCATGATTTTCCCAGATTTTTCCAGGGGGACTGTGGCCAAGTGAGACGCGTTCAGGGAGTGTAAGAAAGCTCTGCACCAACGTGGAGTGAAGTTTGCTCTTCAGTATCCAGCCACGCTCCGAGTCGACACACAAGAGGGGTCCCGCCGCTTCAACAATCCCAAGGCAGCAATGAACTTCATCAGAAGCGAGCTATCCCAGTCGACCAGAGACGCAGAGTAATCGATCCGGCACACCAGCCTCCTCCCGATTTCACTCTTTCTATTTTTCCTGCTGATACCTCTCTGATCATCTACGTTGGGGAATTAAGGTGTCAGTTCTCTCTCTTTTCTATCCCACCCATGGGGTAAGTTAAGTGCCCACTCAAACACGGACGTCCCTGCAGTCTATAACTGCTGTTGAGATTTGAAAATGACTTGAAATATTATTTGTTCTACACAGTTAGCCTGGTGCATATTTAAGCACTCACCCGATAACATATTGTATCTAAAAAAGATGGACTAATTGTGCTGAATATACTTAAGGTGCCTACTGTTTCTGTATTATTACTTGATGGGATGCTACTGATGGACTTGGTTTTGTCAGAGTTGCTTTACTGACAGTTACGGACCGGTTAAAGTTTATAGTGTGCAGTGTTCAGGGTTTGCGCAGTTCATACATGGTTGTGTATCTCAGTTTAATTTATAATCATTATTGTTTTTATCTTCGTTTGTTTTTTGTTTTATTTTTGTACTGTCATGACAGTCTCACTTGTGAAAACAAGACATGGAATCTGCTTACTACCTCAGTTATACATTTTCATGCAAAGTGACAATGTCTGTTCATGATAATAATAACTTGTGCCTAGCCACCTGGAATGTCAATGGTTTAGCAAGCCCAGCTAAGAGGAATAAGGTTATTTTCAGGTTTAAAGTCAACCAGATATGATGTCGTTTTTCTGCAAGAATGCCATATGTCTCTGAAGGATGCCAAAAAATTGGGTCGTGGGTGGGTGGGAGATGTTTTTTGCAGTCCCGGAACGAGCCAACGCAGAGGGGTTATCACTTTAGTGAATAAACAGTTGCAGTTTAAATGCCTAAAAGAGGTGAAGGATGGCGAAGGGAGGTGTCTCACCATTCTAGCTGAAGTCCAAGGGAAAAAAAATTTATTGGCTAACTCATACGCCCCAAATGTTGATGACCCCATGTTCTTTGCTAACTTGGAATGTACATTGACTGATATGGGAAGTTATCCAATTACCTGGGCTGGGGACATGAATACTGTTATGGATGTGATTCTAGACAGAAGTGTATCTAGTAAGACTAGACCTCCAAAATCACTTCTTACGATTAAGAAAATGTGCTGTGCCCTGGGTCTTGTGGATGTGTGGCTCTTGCTGAATCCTGCTGGGAGGGATTATACATTTTTCTCAGCAGTGCATGGTGTATTCACAAGAATCAATTATTTTTTCATTTCCAAAGAAATACTTCCATCTACAATGTCATGTGCAATTGGCAACATACTGATATCGGACCATGCAAGAGTGACGCTTGATTTGGTGCCTATTAATGATGTGACGAAATCCCCAAGATGGAGATTCAACTCCTCCCTCCCGCAAAATGATGTCTTTAAGATGATGCTGAAAACACAAATAGAATCGTTCATCGAAACAAATATCGCCTCTGTCTCATCAGTAGGTACAGTCTGGGAGGCCTTGAAAGCTTTTATAAGGGGACATGTTATTCAGTTCTCATCACACAAGAAAAAACAAGACAGAAGGAAGCTTGCAGACTTGGAGAGGAAAGTGGGAGAGGCAGAAGACAAATTAAAGCAGAACTATTCCCCACACAACTTAAAGACAGTCACGCAGCTTAAATATGAATATAATCGGATAATATCACAGTGTTCGGACTTTTTAGAGCAAGACAAAGGTATTTTGAGTCTGGGGACAAGGCCGGGAAACTCTTAGCGCGATATATTAAACAACAGGAATACAGGGCTACGATAATTGCTGTCCAGTCTCAAGGAGGGGGTCTTGAGACATATTCGTCAGACATAAATGAGGTGTTTAGAAATTTTTACATGGAAATGTATACCTCCACGTCGTCCTGCCAAAGGGAGGAGATTTCTTCATTTTTGGTAGGGTTAGACCTCCCGGCATTGAATATAGATCATCGTGAGATGCTTGACGCTGCAATCACGGCCGAAGAAATAAAGAAAGTTATTCAAACGATGCAGTCCGGTAAATCACCAGGACCCGATGGGCTGACGGCAGAATTTTATAAGTGCTTTTCATATGAGCTCACTCCACTGTTATTACAAATGTATAATGAAGCTTTTGAAAGAGGAGTGTTACCCCCCACTTTGTCTCAGGCTCTTATATCTCTAATCTTAAAGAAAGGCAAAGAGCCTATAGATTGTAAAAGCTATCGCCCAATTTCTTTAATACCAATAGACACTAGGGTTGTCACGATACTAAAATTTTCAACTCGATACCGATACTCAGGAAAATATTCGATACTCGATACCATTTTCGATACCACAAGGATAAAAAAAAGACCCCAAAATTTAAAAGAAATATTTTTATTAACATGAAAAATGCAAAAATAACCTTTGTTACAACATGTAACAATTAACAGAACCACACGTAAATATTTATAAAAAAAAAAAACAGTTGTGCAAAAAGAAACTGCAACTATGATAATAAGTTTCAGGTGTGAGGTAGTGCAAAAAATAAATAAATAAAATAAACAATAACATTGAACAATATTTGAGGTTGTATGCTGTGCACATCTAAATACTAGGCAAGCCTGATAAAAACTAAATTAACTTAAGTATTCCTTCCTTGGCTATGCTTTACATACATAACAATAAACAAAATGACACTAGCCAAACCAGTTAACATGAACATTACACTGTTGAAATGCTGTATTCTCAGCAGCTGCACCTGTTACTAAAAAAGTCTGAAACTGAAAAGTGCACAGAATTATTCAATCACACAGTGTTCAGAAAGTGCATTGTCCTCTATTCTGCACTCTAGATAAATGACTGTTTAGGTACTGGTAGTAACACTGGTCTGAATTTGCTTTGCTGTTTGCAGATTTTTTGCTACAAATACAAGCATGTCAATGTGTTCCTCTGTGAGTCTTGCCCTTCTTGGGCTGCAAATGAGCCCTGATGTACTAAACACACGCTCTGAGGCACAACTTGAAGCAGCTATACACAGGTATTTCTTGGCAGCGTGGGCAAGATGAGGTAAGGTGCTCTCATGTGTTTTCCACCATGTTAGGGGGTCCTTCTCCGCACTCTGCTCAGGAGATGGTTTCATATAATGTCAACTCATTCCTGAGCCTGCATTCTGGATCCTCATCTGTGGATGCTGTTGGTGTATCATCTCCATGTTGTTTCTTTTTCTCCCCCTGAATGTTTGATAAAAGTCCCTTCAGATCTGTTCTGGATTTCTTTGAAGGCTGGGTTGCAGATGAAGGAGATGTTTGCAAACTTGGGACTCTCTGAGTCTGCTGCAGACCTTGCATATTATCCACAAGATGCTGTTTTACTTCTTCTTTTAATGTAGTAAAACTGTCCTTGAAGCGGGGATCAAGAAAGGTGGCTGTGTTCAATACCAGCTGTAGATTCCTGTCCTCATATCTGTGTTTCAGATCATCTCCAATTTTTTGCTTCAGCTCACGTTCTAAGTTTCTGCTTGTGTCCTCAATTGTTAATGTGGAATATATCTTCCAGGTTAAGGGTAGGACAGAGGACAGAGTGGTATGCTTTTCCCCACTAAGAGCATCAGTAAAAGAGCTTAATGGGCTCAGTACCTCTTTTACAGTCTCAAGAATGGTGATGTCTGAATCTTTTGGCATAAGATACCACTTCTTCCTGTCCTCTGCTAAAACTGCACTGACTGCTTGCTGCTGTTCAATAAACCTATCCACCATTTCAGAAGTTGAGTCCCAGCGTGTTGGCTCATCGTGGATGAGTCTGTGCTCTGGCAGCTCCAAGTCTTTTTGTTTTTTCTTTAGCTGCCGGGTCATCTTTGGAGACCTTGTGAAAGCTGCCACTGTTTTTCTCAACCTGGATAATGCTCCTGATACACTATCAATATCCAGACCCTTGGTTATGGCTAAGTGCAAGTTGTGACCAAAGCATGGGACCCATGTGAAATGCTGCTGAAATGCTTTCTTGTTATTTGAAGCATTATCTGTAGTGATGCCTGCCATATTAGTTATATCCAGCTTCCATGTTTCCTGTACTATCTCCTCCAAAGCCTCCCTTAAGCTGTCTTCTGTATGCTCTGAATGTAGCCCAACACAGCCCAGACACCAGCTCTGCAGGTCCCAGGACTCTGTAATAATTTGCAGGGTTACAGCCATGAAAGAGGATGCAGCCCTGCTGGTCCAAAGGTCAGTGGTACAGGAGAAGTACGGATTCCCCTGAAGCTGCTGCAAGACTGTTTGTTTTGTTGTGTTGTACAGCGCTGGGATTTCACTGTACATAAAGTGATTTTGAGAGGGAAGAGCATACCTTTGGTTTAGCTGCCTAATAAGTTGTTGGAACCCAGGTTTCTCCACGGTGTAAATAGGAACCTGATCCATACATATGTACTCTGCCACAGCTCTGTTAATTTTCACAGCTTCTGGGGACTTGGCATCATATTTTCTTTGTTGGTCAAACACAGACGGTAGAGTCGGCTGTGTGCGTTGCTGTTTGGTTGCAGGTCGACTTTTCTCTGCTTCATTCTGGGACTTTAAGTGAGAAAATAACACTTTTCAGTCACCAACATGTATGTCAACTTAGTATACTGACACTGTGTCTATTAACGTAATATGGGCATGCCTGATTTATTTATTTATTTATTTTACGTTGTTTATAATCATTGACGTGACGTAAGCCTTTAATCGTTAGCTGCGGCTAATGGCTAATAATAACACGGCCAACATTAATGCGGGCCACCGGCCACGATAACATCAGTAATAAGTTTGAAACGAAAGACACTAACCTGTCGAAATTCACTGTAAAGGCCAGGGTGTCGGTCCTTAAGGTGTTTTGCCAAGTTGGAAGTACTACCGGACTTGGTCGCCACCGCCTTGTAGCAGTGTTTGCACACAGGCTTATCCACGTCCTTCGGCTTTCCGTGCTCGTTTGACTCGAAGGCAAAATACCTCCAAACAATACTTTTCCCTCTTTCATTTTCAACCAAAACTGGTTGATTTGGCCCTCCTGCAGCAGCACTGACCATGCTCTGTTGTTATTGTGTACGTCACGGTGAGGGGAGGGTGCCTGTTACTGTGTGTGTGAAGGCAGAGAGAGAGAAGGACGCAGCGTCGGCGGCGGGGTATCGATACTTTTGAAAATGAGTATCGTATCCGGATACAACATTTTAGTATCGATACTTTTTTGAGTTTCGATACTTTTTACAACCCTCATAGACACTAAAATACTTTCCAAAATTCTGGCAAACCGTCTTAGCAGTGTTATAGCTACGCTAATACATACACATCAGGTTGGGTTTATACGTAATAGATTTGCCTCAGATAACATTTGACGCCTGATAAATGTAATGTGGGTGGTTAGGAACAACAATACACCTACCGCAGCCATCTCACTTGACGCTGAAAAAGCATTTGATTGTGTAGAGTGGCAATATCTTTTTCAAGTGCTAGAGATTTATGGTTTTGGGCAGACGTTTCTGAAGTGGGTGAAACTGTTATATAATGAGCCTCAAACAGCTGTACAAACTAATGGCATAATTTCTTCATATTTCAAGTTAGGTTGTGGGACCCGACAAGGCTCACCTCTCTCCCCATTACTGTTTTGTTTAGCATTGGAACCTTTAGCCGCAGCAATTCGTAAAGACCCTAGTATTCCAGGAGTACCTATTGTGGGGACCATACACAAACTCATGCTATATGCTGATGATATTTTAATGTTCATTACAGACCCAGGCAAATCTTTTCTCGCATTGCTCAAGGTTGTGAAAACCTAGCTTCTCAGGTTATAGAGTGAATTGGACGAAGTCGGAGGCTCTCCCCTTGACGACGTATTGCCCAAAAACATTATTTCAAGCCGGATCATTCCAGTGGCCCCCTGAGGGAATTAAGTATCTGGGAATATTATGCCCTAGGCAATTAGACAAAATAGTGCAATGTAATTTTGAACCACTCCTAGAAAAAATTAGCGCAGATTTGGAAAGATGGTCTCCACTTTATCTCTCACTATGGGGAAAAGTCAATATTATAAAGATGAACTGTTCTGCTAGAGTCAATTATCTACTTCAGTCTCTCCCACTGAATATCCCTGTAAAATACTTCAAACAATTCGATGCACTTTGTAACAAGTTTTTTTGGAATGGTAAAAGACCAAGAATACATCTGCGGAAATTGCAAAAGCCGGTAGCAAAAGGCGGCCTGGGACTCCCAAATCTACTGTTTTATTATTATGCATTTAACCTGAGGCAATTGGTACACTGGGCATTACCTCCAGAAAGAGTGCCACCTTGGTACACAATAGAGCAGTCAATGTGCATTTCCTTAGCTCCATTGCTATTCTTATTGGCAAGAATGCCGCCGAATGCTCGATCCCACCCTGTTATCTCTCATTTCCAGAGACTATGGAAAAAAGTGTCTTGTATATTTAAAATTAACCCCTTTCTAAGCTTATCCTCTGGTCTGTGGGACAACCCCAAACTCCTTATTAATAAGTCGCCACCTATATGGCGAGAGTGGGTGATTAAGGGGGTACAGACTCTGGGTGATCTTTATAAAGATGGTGTCCTGAAGTCATTCGACAATTTGGTGAAAAGATTCAAGCTGGCCAACAATCAATTCTGGGCATATCTTCAGCTGAGACACCTCCTTATTACTACTTTTGGCTCTACACACACACCGCCCCAGGGCATGGACCTCATAAAAGAGATTTTGCGGATCGCAGAGATTGGACATAAGGCTTCCCATTATTACTCTATGCTTATGAACCATACTGGTTACCCATCCAACACAGCTCTGAAAACCATATGGGAGAGGGACCTGAACATAACAGTTGAAGAAAACGACTGGGATACAATTATTGGAATCACTAAACAAGTCTCCAGGGACATCAAAATAAGATTGATTCAGTTCAAAATCCTTCATCAATTCTATTGGTACCCAAGTAGGCTATTCAGGCTAGGTATAAAGGAAATACCAGACTGTTGGAGATGTGATGGGGAGCTGGGTACACTAACACATGCCCTGTGGTCATGTCCAAAGATTCAGACATTTTGGAAAAGGGTCCATGAGAATATCACAGAGGTCATAAGAGTGGATTTTGAGATTTGCCCCAGTCTTTACATATTAGGCAACCCTAAAGGCACCAACACACCAGCCCAACCGTTGGACGTCTGAAGCGTTTGGAGAGACTCGGACGAGGTCGGGAACATTTCTGTTTGGTGTGTTCAGCTGCGTCTGAAGCTTTCGGAGCCGTTCGGACATTGTCTGCTCCGATTGAGCATGCGAAGTCTGAGGAGGAGGGCTGTCGGACGTCTGAGCCATTGGACTCTCTGATTGGTTGTGTGCCAGCTGAATGGCCGTTCTGATTGGCGGTGTGCTAGCAAATCAGCGCGGTGTGTGGGAGGGCGGAATACTGTGTGCGCTTTGTTTTTCTATGGACGTCATTCCACGTTGTCATGCTTTGCAGTACTGGCACGCGACTAGCTGTTATCATGTCCGTTCAGGACGAATTAATTTGTGTTCGTTTGTTAATGCCTCGCTGCATGTTTAGTATGCAGCTGTTTTTATCTGAAAGTTAAGTTTCGTTTTGAGCGAAAGTAAAGAGAGCTGCGTGCATAAGCCTCTCGTTTACAACTCAAAACACAAGCGCCAGCTGCTTATTGCATCTCGCGCAAGCGCAGAACGTACACGCTACTGTGGAGTAGGCAGCACGTCGCGGTGGTTTGTTTCAATGCAACTTTTCTGCCGAACGGGTCAGACGAGAGGCAACAGAGTGGTCGGAGAGTGGTCGGATAAGGCAGTTGGACGTCTGGGCAGTGTGTGGGGGCCTTAAACCCACGGCCCACATTGTAAAACCCCTAGCCAATTGGATTCAGACAAGTATAATGATTGGCAAACAGATGATAATGTGAAAGTGGAAAGATGCTGAAGGCCCGTTGTTTCAAGACTGGCTTACAGAGCTAGGCAAAGTAGCAGCTTTTGAAAGAATATCCTATAGTATAATAAACAACATCGATAAATATAATGAGAAATGGGTAATGTTCTTAAGTTTATACTCTTTATGTGGTAGCTAAAAGGTATGTGTGTACACTCTGATCATTGTGGCCTGCTCTTGGGGGACTGTCACGGAATGAGGATGAAGGTGGCCTGGGTGCAACACAGGGATCAGTTTACTGGAAGATTAACTCAACCTCATACTGGTCAATGAATGGACACGTGGCAGCATTTGGGTAGTCTCCTGGAAATACTGCTTAACATTTCGTGCATGGACTAATTTTTCTTGTCATGGACTGTCCCTTTTGTTTTTGTTTTTATTTATTTATTTATTTTTTTGTAGGTATGTGTGTATGTATGTATGTATATATATATATATATATATATATATATATATATATATATATATTTCTTTTCTTTTAAATATAATTTAATATTATTATCATTATATCTTTATTTATTTAAGTATCCTCACTCTATTTCATATCTAACACGTGCAGTTGTGTATTTAATTCTGCCTTTGTTTAAGTGTTGTTGAAACTGAAACTCAATAAAGCTTAAAGGGATAGTTCGGGGTTTTTGATATGAATCTGTATGGCATCCCCGTCAGCAGTGTCGTGCATCCACACTGACTTACCCCCGACAGTGTCCTGTGCGCCGAGTTCTTGCCCGGCTTTGGTGCTGACGAAAGTAGTCCGGCAA
>CAEMYA010000307.1:495394-509217 GCA_903131615.1 Diplodus sargus | reverse complement strand
AAATGTAACTGAGTTAGTAACAAAATTACTCCACTGTAAAGTTAGTTACCAGGAAAAGTAACTATTGCATTACTTTTATTTCTTCCCCCTTTTGAGCTCGGCAGTCATTTTAGCGTACTCGGCATCTACATATGTATTTAGAAAATGTCTTTCTGCATGGCGGATCATCACCTGCTCTCCCCGATATTTTGCAAATGAGGTGCTGAAGGAGTCTGAGTCAACGAACGGGAGAAAGTTCTCAACAACATACCTGCCTATCATTGAATTCAATTCAGTCTGTATCACAAGTTGTTGTGAAGCTGAGTCGGAGCAGACAGCATCCAAACGGCTCCAAAAGATTCCAACACAGCAGAACACACCGCACAGAAATGTTCCCGACCTCGTCCGAGTCTCTCCAAACGCTTTAGACGTCCAACGGTTGGGCCGGTGTGTTGCTTCCTTTAGCCACACCTGGACTGCTATCATCATCAACAGCGTCAGCAACTGAGTTTTTGGGCAGTGTTAGTTTTGTAGAAGCGTGTGCCGCTGAGAGATGCTTCATTAGATCAGAGTTGCTTACAACGGACGTAGACAAAGGAGATTAAAGTGGTGTCTGTACTTCCACTTTGAAAATGTTAACTTGCCCTCCGGACTCGCCTTGCTGCAGTTCACCTCTGCTAGTTTGTGTGTGTGAGGCTGCTGTGTGCGTGTGTGGTTTGTGTGTAAACTGAACATTGCCACTGATTGGCTTACGAACTCTCACTCATCGTTAGAGAGCCAATCATCATCACTTACGCGGTTGTCTCGCCCCCTCCCTGCTCCCTCACCGGAGGAAAATAAACCAGCCCTGCTGCCCCGGTGGCTGAGAGCCGAGTCGCTAACAACAGCTTCAATGATCAGCTTCAGCTTGTAATGCGCCACATTTAATAGTCGTAACTGTAACGGTGCTGTAACGATAGAAATATTAATTAGTTAAATTAACCGTTACTGAAAAAAAGTAGCACAGTTAGTGACGCCGATTATTTTAACGTTGTTATTCCCATCACTGCTTATAAGGGCGTTCAACATTTCGGACTGATAAAAGATATCTTTGTGATAGATTCCTCTTTAGTTGCTTTTGAGTACCAGCGTTATGAAACACTGAATCTGAGTCCAGAGTTGTTGGCATTTGAGGTGGCAGTACCCAATGTTGCCCAGGCTACAGAATTTGTAAAAGAATTGACTGCATTTCCTATTTTCCAGTTAGTTTTAGAGACAATACCTTTGTTCCACTAAAATATAGTCTTTGTGATATTATTGCCCACAGACATTAATATGGAGGAACAATAAGTATGTATAGGTGTATCATGTATTGGGTGACCCAGTTTGCCTGTTTCCTGTTTTGTGTTTCCTGTGCCAGTTTTGTGAACAATCATTGGTCATCACCTGCTTGAAGTCAGAGCAATAAACTCTGTTTTTTTAGATGCTTTTTGTGTGACTCCTGAATCAAGCAAGTTGAGTTTGTTACTGAATCTTAAAACAAGATTTATTTTGATGAGACTTTGGGGGAGAGATGCAATATATCATTTTAACAGTTATTTACCTAATTTTAAGATTTTCTGCCTATTTGAGAAAAAAAAGATAAGGTTTGCTTGACATAAAATTATAGTGTAAAGTTGAACCTTTAGAATAAGAAATTAACTCTTAAAATAAGACAAATTATCTAACACTTCTAAATCTAAGTTGTTTTTTCTTGGTAAGAACCAAATAATTTGCAGTGTGGCAAAGAACCAGGGATGGAGAGGGGGGAATCTGGAGGTCTGTAGCCAAAACAGAGTGCTCTGACTCTGTGCAAAGACCCAGGCATGGCGAGGGGGGAATCTGGAGGTCTGTAGCCCACACAAAGAACTCTCATCCCTGGCAAAGAACCAGGGATGGGGAGGGGGGAATCTCGAGGTCTGTAGCCCACACAGAGTGCTATGATCCTGTGCAAAGAACCAGGGATGGAGAGGGGGGAATCTGGAGGTCTGTAGCCCACACAAAGTGCCCTGATCCCTGGCAAAGAACCAGGGATGGAGAGGGGGGAATCTTGAGGATTTAGGCTGAGCTCAAAGTATGAGGGACAAGGAGAGGTTGAAATTTGATGAGTTTTGAAGAGGATTTTAAGATTTCCCCATTTACCAGTACTTTCCATTCACAATGATTAGACTGCGACCAGAGCACCATCTATTGGCCGATTTGCACCAAATTTTACACAAATCCTCATCAGGCCATACCACACAATGATGAACATTTATGTAATAATCAGACAGCATTTTGTAAATTGTCTGTTTTCAACACAATATGCAGGAATTTGTCATTTTATATTTCGGGCAGTTTAGGGACTATCAAAATTCTTTTGATAACTTTTTGTCAGGAGGGTCCATAGATGCTACATGCAAAGTTTGGTACAAATTGGTCAAATCATCTAGGAGGAGTTCGAATAAGTATGTTTTTCATTTGTCGCGATTTTGCGAATTGAAAGTTACGCAAAAGTGGGCGGGGCCTACACCAAACAATTCAGCTGAATTCAAGGAATAGATACTTATGAAGATTGATAATGTGCAACATATTAAGTGGGAATTATGAATGAAAAAAGCTTTTGCATTGAAAATAGCGCCACCTGCTGGTCATTTTTGGTGTGTGAGTCACAGGGACCATTCTATAGCACCTCTATGAATTTCATTTCCATAAGTGTCATGGTGTGGGCACAGTGCCAAATATACAATTAAACTGACACCAGAGCGCCACCTAGTGGCAGATCGGTGAACCCTTTGTCAGATGTCCTCAATAAATGTACCAAGTTTTGTCTTAATCCGACGAACCGTTATGGAGATATAAAATACATCAATTTAAGGAGCGCCACCTTGTGGTCATCGCCTAAAATTTTGCACACGGCCTCAGGGGCTCATGGGGAAGTAGTATCCTGAGTTTCATGTCATTAGACCACACCAATGTGGAGATATGCAACACTTCCTGTTTTAAACCAAATCTGCAGGAAGTTGTTATTTAATAACTTGAGTATTGTGTGGCCTATCAAAATTCTTTTAATAACTTTTTGTCAGGAGGGTCCATAGATGCTGTATGCCAAGTTTTTATGCAAATCAGTGAAATCGCCTGGGAGGAGTTTGAAAAAGTAGGTTTTTCGACATTTTGCGACGTACCGAAAAAAAACGGGAGGCGGAAATGGGCGTGGCCTATACCACAAGATTCAGCACAATTCACTGAATGCGTGGATATAAGGTTTTTGGATGTGCGACAAAGTATATGGGAGTTATTAACCAAAATGCGCTTTCCTAATAACAGCGCCACCTAGTGGTTGAAATTCAGGAAAGCCAGGTCTGACTTATATTCCAAGTTTGGTGAGTTTTGGGGTATGTTCAGGCAGTGAAAAATGCAATCATTTTGGACAAAGGAAAAAAAAAAGAACGAGAACTGCAAGCAGTTATAAACCGGGGCCAAGCCCCCCCGCGCACCGAAGAGCCCACAGAAGTTGGCCCAAAGGACGACGGGCGCGGAGCAAAAGTGAAGACACAGGCCAATGTCTGAGCAATGGTATTCGCTGTAATGGGTTAGTACACTGGAAGTGCAAAAGGCTGAATGTGTGCCGATTTGGAGTTGTTGTACTAAGCCACGGCCACATTGACCAGTAATGACCACCTTCAAGATATGGCCTCAGGATTGGCCCTACATCATACTTACCAAATTTCTTCAAAATCGGTGTGGCCGTTCAAGAGATATGAACTTCCCATCTTTTTAGCGCCACCTAGTGACCAAATTTCGCCAAGCTAGGTACAGAAATGTGTTCGTCAATATTTTCAGCATTTTTTGACCGAGCAGAATTCTTTTGATAACTTTAGATCAGGTCGAGCTGAAGAGTGTACCTGCCAAGTTTCACGCAGGTCGGACAAAATCCCAATGGAGGAGTTTGAAAAAGTAGGTTTTGCATATGTGGCTATTTAGCAAACGAAATGTGCAGCAGAAGTGGGCGTGTCCTATGTAAAAAAAAAAACAGCTCTATTCAGGGAATATATGGATGTAAGGTTTGCAAATGTGTTATTTAAAATGTGGAAGTTACAGGCAAAAAAGGGATTGTATCCATCATAGCGCCACCTAGTGGAGTGCATGTGCAATTTTTGTTTTGGAAAAACTGTGTCCTATTCTTTACGTACTATATACATTTCAAAGCGCATAATAGTTTGGCTGAAATTAATGTTTGTTTTTTATCTTGTAAAAGGCCACGCCCATATTGACCAGTCATGACCACCTTCTGGATTTGGCCTCAGGATTGGCCCTACATCATACCGACCAAATTTCGTAAAAATCGGTCTCGCCGTTCAAGAGATATAAACTTCCCATATTTTTAGCGCCCTCCAGCTGAAGAGTGTACGTGTCAAGTTTCATGCAGATCGGACAAAATCCCAAGTAGGAGTTCGAAAAAGTAGGTTTTCCAGTTTTTGTGATTTTGCGAAAAAAAAAGTTTCTAACCGGAAGTGGGCGTGGCCAATCGCAAAGTGATTGGGCTCCATTCAGGGAATCTGGGGATACAAGGTTTTTGAATGTACGACATACGGTGTGGGAGTTATAGGCAAAAACCTATTTTCCTCTGTTATAGCGCCCCTGCAGGCGGATATATGTAGTTTTTTTGTGTCTGAGATATTCGCAGGAGTCTGGACCAACCCTCCAAATTGCACCGCCCTCCCTTGCACGGTTTGGGCTGCAGCACCACTTTTAGCCGGAGAAAAATAAAAATAAAAATCTTTACAATTACAATAGGGTTCCTAGCACCGCTGGTCCTAGGAAACGCGTATGCTTGCATCATAGGACAAATGTTCCCTCGGCCCCTCGGGCTTGGCCCCCTAATTAAAGCCGCAAGCAGCGATGAACGGGCCCTCGCAGTCCACACGTGTCGGGGCATGCTGCCTCCGGGCTTGTCAACGCAACACCTTCCGATGAGGATGTTTGTCCTATGATTTGGTGGGCTGCTCCTCCTGCCGGTATTGAACAATGCATGCTAAAATCAGAGAGGGAGAGAGAGAGGTGGGAGGAGAGTTCCTGCCTCAAGTGGAGGAGTTTAAGTATCTTGGGGTCTTATTCACGAGTGAGGGAAGGATGGAGCGTGAGATTGACAGACGGATCGGTGCAGCGGCCGCAGTAATGCGGTCGTTGTATCGGTCTGTCGTGGTGAAGAGAGAGCTGAGCCGAAAGGCGAAGCTCTCGATTTACCAGTCAATCTACGTTCCGACCCTCACCTATGGCCATGAACTTTGGGTCATGACCGAAAGAATAAGATCCCGGATACAGGCGGCCGAAATGAGTTTCCTCCGCAGGGTGGCAGGGCGCTCCCTTAGAGATAGGGTGAAGAGCTCTGTCACCCGGGAGGAGCTCAGAGTAGAGCCGCTGCTCCTCCACATCGAGAGGAGCCAGCTGAGGTGGCTCGGGCATCTGTTTCAGATGCCCCCGGGACGCCTCCCTCGGGAGGTGTTCCTGGCATGTCCCGCCGGGAGGAGACCCCGAGGAAGACCCAGGACACGCTGGCGTGACTATGTCGCCCAGCTGGCCTGGGAACGCCTTGGGATCCTCCCGGAAGAGCTGGAGGCAGTGTCCGGGGAGAGGGAACTCTGGGTGTCCCTGCTCAGGCAGCTACCCCCGCGACCCGGCCCCGGATAAGCGGATGAAAATGGATGGATGGATGGATGCTAAAATCAGAAGAACTCCCTGCAATCTACATAAAGAACAAATAATGACAGGAGTGCACTGTTTGACCCTATAGACTGTTAAACAGAGGTTTATATCCATTAGCAAGGCTGAATAGTCAAGAATTTACAGAGAACTCACACATGGAAACATATTTCCATGTAAAATAACACAAACTGCAATAGTGATCAAATTATCCATAACTATAAGCAGAAACCACTCAAATTTTCTCAAGAACGCACACATCATTAGAGAAATACACAGAAAGTCCATGCAGCTTCACAGGGTCTGCTCACTGACTGGTCTGCTGCATTTCAGTGTGACTGAGCATGTCCTGACTTGTTCACTGCTAATTGACTTTGCACCAGTAGAGGGTGCTGTTGCACCTTTACCTGTAGAGCTTTCTTACAGTTTCTGTGGCTGCACACATGCTGGAGCAGTAGCAGAGGCAAAGTAGAAAATGTCCCCATAAGAATGAATGAGAAAACCCCTCCCAAACTCCTGCCATTTTTGGAAAATAATTTAATGATTATTGCCAAAAAAAATTTTTCGAGCTGCTCTCCACTCTAGTGATGATGTCACCCACTCTAGCTCATGCAATACACACCCATTATAAAATCAGATGATGGCCTAAAAATCCTTAAAACTAAATCTGTGACAATTTCAAAACCGCAAAAGATTTTACAAAGCTGAATACATGCCCAATAGTACAAAAAGTCAAAGAGTTTTGAAGAGGATTTGAAGATTTCCCCATTTGCTTTCCATTGACAATAATTAGACTGCGACCAGAGCACCACCTATTGGCCGATTTGCACCAAATTTTACACAGACCATCATTAAGCCATGGAACACAATTTTGACCATTTATGTGATAATCAGACAGTATTTTGTAAAGATATGCAAGGTTGTCTGTCTTCAATACAATATGCAGGAGTTTGTTGTTTTATATTTCGGACGTTTTATGGACTATCAAAATTCTTTTGATAATTTTTTGTCAGGAGGGTCCACAGATGCAACATGTAACGTTTGGTGCAAATTGGTCAAATCGTGTAGGGGGAGTCGAAAAAGCAGGTTTTTCCTTTGTAGCGATTTTGCAAATGGAAAGTTACCGCAAAAGTGGGCATGGCCTACACCAAACAATTCAGCTAAATTCAGGGAACACACAGATATAAGCTTTAACAATGCGCTACATATTATGTGGTAGTTATGGGTCAAAAACGCTTTCACATGGAAAATTGCGCCACTTGCTGGTCATCTTTGGTGTGTCAGTTACAGGGGCCATTCTAGACCACCCCAATGAATTTCATTTCCATAACTGTTATGGTGTGGGCACAGTGCCAAATATAACATTAAACTGGCACCACAGCGCTATCTAGTGTCGGATTGGTAAACCCTTCCTAAGCTCTCTTCAGGAGGGCACTGACAATAACTGTACAAAGTTTCGTGTCAATCCGATGAACAGGTGTAGAGATATAAAATACTTCAATTTAGAGGGCGCCACCTTGTGGTCATCGCCCGAAATTTTGCACAGACCCTCAGGGGCCCATGGGGAAGTAGTAATGTGAGTTTCATGTCATTAGACCAAACCAATGTGGAGATACACAACACTTCCTGTTTTGAACCAAATCGGCAGGAAGTTGTTATTTAATAACTTGAGTATTGTTTGGCCTATCAAAATTCTTTTAATATCTTTTTGTCAGGAGGGTCCACAGACGCTGTGTGCCAAGTTTCGTGCAAATCGGTGAAATTGCCAGGGAGGAGTTCGAAAAAGTAGGTTTTCATCATTTTGAGAACGAGCGACTAAAAAAGGGGAGGCAGAAATGGGCGTGGCCTATACCACGAGATTCATCAGAACTCACTGAACGTGTGAATGTAAGGTTTTTGAATGTGCAACAAAGTATATGTTATAAGTTATAAGCCAAAACGCACTTCCCTTGATTGTAGATTATACAATTTTTCACCAGGTGTGACTTATATTCCAAGTTTGGTGAGTTTTGGGGGTATGTTCAGGCAGTGATAAATGTGATCATTTGGGACAAAGGAAAAATAATAAAAAATAAAAATAAAAAAAACCCCTTGAAAAACAATAGGGTCCTTGCAGGTTCCCTGCTCGGGCCCTAATAAAGAATCATTTGAAATACAATAGGGTTCTTGCAGGTTCCCTGCTCGGGCCCTAATTAGAGCATTCAACAATGGCACCTTGATTTGTGATTGTTAATATACATAATAATATGAGCAATGCCTTTAACAGCTTTGGGGTTGAATGGGTGTTGTCTTTTACATGGTCTTAAGGTATCAGGTACTGTTGGAAGCAATGCTCAGTATTTAGCATGCAGTGAGTGTTACTTTGTATGTCCATAGCCTTCACATCTTTCTCTCTACAGGCGTAGCTCATCCAGCTTGTTGTTGAGTTAGCTGACTTTGGAGAGTAGGAGCGATGGTACTGTTGGTCTGGAGGGCTTAGCCTTTCGCCTAGCATGGATCCCGGCTCTCTTCCCCCTCTTTTGTTTACGTTCGCACCGCTTCCACCTTCTCCTCTTACGGTTGGCTGGCTCCAGTAAGATCCCTAACTGGCGTAATATGTCCAAATCACAGTCAAGCGTCATAGTTTTAGCAGCCTGCATTACCCTGATTTTGAGTAAAGTCTCACAGCTGTAAATCTTGCAAATTGAACGTCTGGGATAGGTAGGACACCCAAAACGTTCGCCTTCATTGATCCTTAGAGGGGTTGCCGCATACATGCGCACCACCATCACCATGGTCACATGTCATAATCGTCTTTGTCAACACCCCAAGCTATTTTGCAACAGAAACAGAAAAGGACAGATAAAACAGACAGCCTACGTTTTCTCTAGGGGTGTGCTTTAACATTTTTAGATCTCACTTTTTCTTTGACTTCCATTATTTCCCCTTTTGTAACTTAGCAAAAAAAGAACAATTCTCTGACATGGTTTTGAACAAAGTGTACTTTGCAAAATAACGCTAAATTGCTACCTGGCTTTTCTTCTGATACCCCTAATTAGACTGTAGCAGCCCCCCTCAAGTAGATAGCATTGGTTCCTCCGGTATGTGGCATGTTAAACCCTGGCTGTCTCAGTGTTTCTGAGACTGTCATTGGCTGAGCATTTCCAAGGTGGAGGACCCACTGCTTCACAACTGAGCGCAGCAGTGCAGACTATTAACACTTGGTCACAGTCCTCGAAAAGGATCTTGCAGTGCCCGACTGGTTTTCAGTAATGCTTAAACTAAATTGACATAAATAGCTATTTTGTTAATTCTGAGGAAGGTCTTAACAGAGAGACACACACTGTGTGAGATATAAACATTTTCCTTGTATAAATACAGGAAATGACTCAGACTGTCCCAGAAATGTGTTTATTTATAAGCAGCTCTTCATTTATTTATGATTGTGTTTGCTTATGACACTTGTGCTTCACTTATGTAATGCTTAGCTCATGTAATGCAGCTGCCAGCTTCATTCCTTCCATTCACAGTTTCATAAACATATACTCTGGTTTTATTTAGTCCTGGTAATGGTATCAACAACTGAACACGGAATTCTGAAAGAATTTCAACTTTTACTATATCTTGGGTCAGTCAGTAGCTAAAATGACCATTTAACACTTTTGCTATAGTATTATGTATAGGTGTGAAAATAAAATCTATTGATGATGAATTGATGAAAGCTTGCAGCCTTAGGAATGAAGGTGCTCTGCAGTCTGGTGGTAATGATGATGTTCTGGGTGGTTTTAATCACCCACTGTAGAGCCTTCCTGTCCTGGGCCGGGACGAACCATGCCCGTTTATGATGTTTCCAGTCAGGATGCTTTCTGGTTCTCTTTAAAAGCTGAAACTGTGAATGACCAAAATCTGCCTCAGAAAATGTAGTCTTATGAAGTTTTATGAGTCTTTGTCATTTCAAGGAACAAACATTTCTAGGCCGGTAGTCATTAATACTACAGCAGACTTTTTAGTTACAGGGAGGATGGTGGCTGTCTTGAGGCAGGATGGAATAGTCTCCTGTGAAAGTTGAAAATATCAACTTTCATATGTTAAAAATATCAGCAATAAGCTAGCTAGATGACACATTTCTAGAACATTATCTGGATCAGCAGCCTTATCTATATTCACATAGCAGGACTTTTCTCACATCTGCTGTGGTTACTGACAGTGTGGCTGGTCCTCTGGAGGCATAGTAGATTTCACAGCTTTGTTGAGATCAAATTGAGCATAGACTGTGTGACATTTGTGAAATTTTGAATCACCTGCCACATATATTTAGTGCTGTAGGTGCTGCGGTCTCTCTCCAGTCGCTGTTGGTGTCTTTTCTTTGCCTCCTTGATACTAGCTTACACTCTTGTTTTCTTGTCACCTGGCTGTAAGGCAGGCTGTGGATTGTGCCCTCTCATCTTCATTCAACCAGGCCTTCTGGCCCACTGTCTATGTGATCACCACATCATGAACACATTTGCTGATATATGCTGTCACTTCCTTTATTTGTTTTTGTTCTTATTTTTTATGTTTTACATATTATATATATATGCCTCTATTTCTATTTCTTACCTTTTCATTAAATAGCTTTTCTTTTTTTTTTTTAACTATTATTATTGTTTATTGTAAAGTTACTGGCCCTTGGCTGCTTTCCTCATGAGAGGTTCCTGACTAACTATCAACCAGTCACAAACTAATGATGACTCATAAAAGAAGAAATTTCTAGTCTCTCATTACTTAATAATAAGGTACTGAATATTTCCTAGGAGTTCACAATTAGTTGCTTGCTGCAGAGGAGAGAGCCCTGCTACTCTTGAAGGTATGTTATTGTGTTAAACTGTATTCTTTGTAGCACTGTTATGGAAGAAGTGTGTTGAATAAGAAACCTAATATGATGAAAATAAGATTCTTTTTTAATGTGCACTTTTATTTTTCTTCTGAGGAGACATATGAAGCTCTGGCGAAAGCTTAGATAGGAAGACTCTTTTGCATCCTCCGACCTTAGTTTAATTCTTACACCATTCTTTCATTAACTACTCTTACTCATAATTGCCTGTCATTGTCTGGGGCTGTCAATTGATATCAGCTGCTCACATCAGCCAGGCACATGAAAGTTAAATATCCCCATTGACCAAAAAGTAAACATCCATATTGACCCCACCCCCCTGTATCTGCATGAAATGGTTTGGTCCTGCCTTAGCACTTGTCAGTGAAGGTGTTTAATTGCAGGCAGTAGATGCGCCGGAACTACAGTGATCACAATGTTGCCTAAATCAAAATCTGGTTTTCAAAAAAGGAAAGAGAGGAAAATCAGAGAGGAAAGACAAAGGAAATCAATCTGTAACCCAGTTAGCAAGATATTCATATTTAATAATTGTCCCTGCCCCTTTTAGCAGATGAAACAACAGATGAGTCAGCAGCACCCCAGTCTCCCCATAACTGTCCCCCTCCCCGTCCCAGTGAAGAAGGTGAGCAACATTGTGTTCAATGACATGCCAATTAGCATCATTGCAGGGAGTCTGTGGGGTTTCTCTGTCTCTCTTGCTCTTTTTACCATTATAAAAAAGGAAAATGAAATATTTATTAGGTGAGACTGGGGATGGTTGAAACAAAGGGATATAGTTGTAACAGCATCACTTTCACCAAGAAGGGACAACATAAGAGTCATGTCATCAATTTTTATGTATAACCACTCCCTCGTTGATCTTGCATGTGAATTTGCATGGCTGTGGCTTTAAGAAAGCTCTTCTAACGTTAGGATTCACACCACTGACACTGTTCTTCATTTAGCCATGAGTGATGGGTTATTTTTTTTTCTTAGTGAAGCACAGGAAAATGCTTTAGTGGTGGCACATGTACAATAAACCTATATATATGCATATTTTGTGGTGTGGTCTCAGTTTTTAGTTATTCAATCTTACTGTTACAATCAACCCCAGGTTGTGTTACAACATACCCTGGTAGTGGGGTAGGTTGTAACAATGGCACTCCTTGCATTTGACATCAAATAATGAATTCTGTGATATAGTTGGAGAAGTGAACAACATTGCTATTTGTAGTAGACCAACAAGGGTACTTTGTGTCAAAATTTGAGTGCGCTACCGCAAACATTCTGCAAGTTATAGGAGCTGAGACAAAAAGTGTTACAACCACCCCGGTCTCCTCTGATGACAGAAATTCAAACAAATTATTTTCTCACATAATGATCAATGAGGCAGAGAATAATTAAAATAAAAATGTTGTTCGAACAGATACGTCAAGTGCATCATCATCATCATCNATAATCCATTTTTATTTCAGAATGATTTGCATGTATTAAAAACAGTTATGAAATAAAAAGGGTATGTGTATATATAATATTGTTTGAATTCAGCTATCACTAAATAGAATGTTTGGTCAGTAGTTTTGGACTCTCACCTTCCTGCTTTGCAGTAGGAACAGTGGAGAAAATTCTGGTGCGTGCAGACTTTGTGACTTAATACAACTCTCAGTACAATCAGAGAAATGTTTATATTTTCTGGAAATCAGAAGATTAAATCGCAACGAACATATAGCCTCATATATGTATTTTTCACCCAAAATCCAATGCCACCACCTGTGAGTCTACAGCTGTGGAGATAAATTAGACCTGCATGCAGGACTACAAGGCAGACAGTGAGCAGTAACCACGTAACTGTCATGTTGTTCTTTTCACAAATATGGGAATTATAGTCAAAAATATCATTAAAATGCATAGTTTTATATAGAGCTGTCCCAAACGATTATTTTTCAAACGATTAATCTCGCGATTATTTTTTCCATTTGTCGACTTATCTAACGATTAATTTAATGTTACATGACTAAACAAAAGAAATGTAGTAACTGTAACTGTCGTTGGTAACTTATGAGGAAAAAAATACCGCAGTTGTTGGCGGAGCAGTGTCTGTCCTCCCGCCTGTCCTACCGACTCTTCGTCAGATTTCTGCCCGAAAAAACAGCATCTGTCACCGGCAAAAAACTTTAACTCACTTAAGTGGTTGTGTTGATATAAATCACCGTCAGCCCTCCCTACCGAGACTTCTGGGAACTTTCCCCCCAGAAAACAGCCTCTGTCCCCACAGAGTTTTTTATGTAATTATGTAATTTAGCGCGAAAAACGTAACTCTTTCACCTTCCAGGACGTTTAGTGGGTCAGGATCTCAATCACTACACATTATAAACAGTCCGCGGGTTTACATTGACAGGAAACCTGGGAAACATCTTGAAAACACATCGACGTCATCATCATAACGAGAACTGTCATGTCTCTTTTGGAGCTGCAGCACCGGCTTTCTGTGTGAATTACACAGCGGTTCGTCTTCACTCCAGCGCTGCATCGCTCTGTGTGAATGACCAACGGCTGAGACAAACTGCCGCTGCTGCGTTAATGCAGCGTCTCTGTGTGAGAGAGGCTATTCTCAGCCTCCACGGGTCCTACCACTTCCTGTTTGGGACGACGCGTCGACGCAAATTATTCAGGTCCGCGAATTTATATTGTCAATTACGTCGATTACGTTGACACGTCGCCCCAGCTCTAGTTTTATATAAAACGGCATCACATTTTTTTGCCGGCCTAAACAAGGGCCCAATTAGATTTCTTTTCATGGGGCCCAAAATCCCTGGCGGCGCCCCTTTAGACTAAAAATGAAAATGTGATGAGATTCATTCAATTTTATTGTCATTGCAGTACAATTCAGTCTAACCAGAGTGCAAGTGCAGTGCTTATATATATTTCGCCTGTGAATGATATGGGAAAGCTAAGGCTTAGAGTATCAACAGTAATACACTTTAACTGAACTTTAACACTTATGTAAACTTTAACAAACATAAACTGTGACACAATAAACCAAAGGCTTACAACGACCCTGTTACAAAGGGGATGGTAAACTAATAGCATTTTAACTGACATACAAGCAGGAAAGACACCTGTAAAATAACTCCTGAACAGGCCTAACGTTAACTTTCCAAACGTCCATGATGAATTTAGGGTGGAGTAACATTAACACACGTTGACTTAGCTATTCATTGATAATTAAACAATAGGGGTGGGCGACACTGCAAATTTTGGTATCGATCAGATACCAAGTAGTTACATGGCCAGTATTGCCGATACTGATACC
>CAEMYA010000307.1:479000-495340 GCA_903131615.1 Diplodus sargus | reverse complement strand
AGCTGATCATGATTATGATAATAATAAAACACAGGACAAAGATTTTAGCCAAATAAGAAAATAATATTTAACATAATTAAATATATAACCTATCTGCATGCAGCCTAAATAGGAATACTAATGTTCTTTCAACAGATACACAAAAGGGTTATTATATTCTGCCATATTCATACTTCAGAGTGAACCTGAGTGAGCAGAGTGAGAGAGGTGGAGAGAAGCGCTGCGCATAAGGACTGAGAGAGACTATCGATACTATCGATATTTGGATCGATCCGCCCACCCCTATTAAACAATGCTGCTATCGTCCGAAGTAATCTAGCAAGTTAACACTCTGCTCCAACAATGGTAACTACAATGCATTAACTTTTACTTTCCTTTAGCTTCATCACATTACCGTTGCTGTACCTGTATCTTCTTCACGCCTTCCTCTTCTTTCCTTCCTTTCCTTCACTGGGCGCCGGATGGTTTCAGTCTTTTGGACCTTGTGATTCCGCTACAGTATCAGTAAATCTCTCTCCTGGTCTTGGCGTCTCGTGCGGTCAGATTCAGGCAGCTCGCCTCTCGACCCGCCCCCCCACACAGAGGGAAGACACAGTGCAACGAGCCAGGAACCCAGAAAAAAGGCATCTCCGTTATTTAATAGTCTTTGCTATGGCGTTATATTGCTGTGGGCTGATATAATATTTCGAAATAATAGTAGTGATGGTACTGGTGAAAACATTTTTTTTTATTATTAGTTTTTATTTTTCTCCCCCTGTTTTCGGCGCCCCCTTAGCATTTGCCTATACTGCCTATGCCCAGAGCCGGCTCTGTGCTCAAGGCAGATGCCCTTCGATCACGGAATCTCTGTTGAGTTTAAGCACCTAAGACATTTAGACAAGAGTTGTTATCACAAATCATCTGCTGTAATAAACATTTTATCTACTCTTTTTAGTTTTAGTTTTGACTGTAATTTGTTTCAAATAGACTACATATGTTAATTCACTGTAACATTATTTTGATGTGCACATATTTCATAAGCAGTTGCCTATCTTGTTATACATAGGCAATGTTTTGCCACAAAAAACAAAAACAGAAAACAACTGTTGCATGGCTTTTATTCCGGCGACTGGCACAGAGCCTGTCTGGTATGAGGGATTTTGTATTTTGTTATGCATATGCTATATTTTGATACAAAAAGAAAAAAATGTTTTCGTTCTGTGGAAAGAGACACAGACCCATAAAGGGAGAGGATCAGGCAGACAGTCCAAATCATTGGCAGCAGGGAAGTCAATCCAGTTTGGGAGCCAGGATGGCCCTTGGCACACTGGAAAAAACTGAGTTAAAATGAAAATGCCATTTTAACCATTTTCAATCACATATACTTTTGAGCTGTGTACCTATCCAACAATATGTGCCCCACCCAAATTATTTGTATTTTAATTTGAATTAACAGATGTCTTTCTTTGTTGCTATAGTAACACTGAGAGCAGCTAACTGTAACTGAAAGTGAACACAGCCGTTGTCGGTAATGAACTCAGCGACCCACTAGTCGGTTAGTTTTATGTCAGGGAATCCAATGCCGTGGCTCACGAAGTTTAGCTGCCTTTGGGCAGTTGGTGCTTGCTCCAGTAGTCATGCAACTACCATTAGTGGTCCAGTGGTGGCCCAATCAGGTGGCACAGGTAGTCCAGCTCCTACAGGATGGCACATCCATATGTGCGATCGCAAGATGGTTTTCTGTGTTTCCCATCACAATCTTGAGAGCATGGAAGACACACCAGGAGGCTGGCCATTAAACGAGGAGAGATGGATAGGGCCATTGAAAGGCATCAACCCAGCAGCAGGACAGGTATCTGCTCCTTTGTGCGAGGAAGACCAAGAGGAGCACTGCCAGAGGCCTACAAAATGACCTCAAGAACGCTACTGGTGTCCATGTTTTGACCAAACTGTCAGAAACAGACTCCATGAGGGTGGCATTAAGGCCTGACATCCTCTAGTGGGACCTGTGCTCAAAGCCCAGCACCATGCAGCTCAACTGGCATTCACGAGAGAACACCAGAATATACAGAGATGCCATGTTGCCCTGTTCTCTTCACAGGTGTACGCAGGCTTACACTGAGCACATGTGGCAGGCGTGGAGAAGGCATGTCCTTGGAGGGTTGCACAGGCATCCACGTCATAGCGAACAATACCCTGACTGCTGTTACTGGTACTGGGATTTCTCCTGGTGCATGATAATGCCCCACCTCATGTGGCCACAGTGTGGAGGCAGTTTCTGGATGAAGCAGGAATTGATGCCAATGACTGGCCCTCTCCTTCTCCTGACCTAAATCCAAGTGAGCACCTATTGGATGTCACGTATGGGTGCATTCGATGTCTCCAAGGACGGCCACAGACTGTCTAGGAGCTAACTAATGTCTTGATCCAGTTCTGCGAGGAGATCCCCCAGGACACCATCCGCCAACTCATCGGGAGCATGTCCAGATATGGTCAGGAGTGCACGCAGGGGCCATACACACTACTTATTTCATTACTTTGATTTATGGTGTTATTTTTAATTTTTGATGATTTTGGTTTCTACTTACCGTTGTTACATAATGTTGTTCTCAACAAATTATACAATGCACACTTCATGTAAGTATATACAGCTCCGCATTTCTTTTCTGAATCTCCTGAAGGCTTCATATTTTACTTTCCAGTGAGTTGTGGTTGACATTGAGAAGTTGAGTGGACTGAAATTCCAAAACACAAAAGACACAGTATTGTGTTTTTCTTCAACAGAGACATTTACAAAGAAAAAGCTAACTGCCACTGTGCCTAATAGAAAAAATAGGGGATAGAAGTAGAACACTACCCTCTTGTTTCACTATGTGAATTTTTCTCTGCATCCCTGTGGTAACTCAGCTGCTGTCTTACAATGTCAGTTGAAAATCAGTATTTATCTAACGTTTGTCTGTGAACACTAAAGTTTTCTTCTTTCTTTGAAAGTAATGAAGACGCACAGCGTGCCACAAGCATGAGTACAGTTAAAACAGGCAGGAAATTGCATCATTTGACCAATAAAAAACACCCCTAAGAAAATCATGTAACTGAAAGCTCTGTCTTGATTACACTAAGGGATGGATCAAAAAAAGATGACAGAATGGGGAACCAAAAAAAGAATACTATTGAATATCACATTGCAAACAATGACATAATATGCAGGTAACACATTGAAAAATAAAACAACCATGTTGACATGCTGGAGCATCAAGTGGAATGCATGAATGGAGGGCAATAGAACCATGTTAACGAGAAACCATGTTGATTTATAGAAACAGTTACTGCTTTTAGTTATTGCGGCTACAATCACCCTTACAAGAAATGAGGTGGGCAAACAAAGGCTGCTCAAATGTTTTCTTTGTGAGCACAGCTAATTGACATTCCTGTTGTCAAAGTAACAAGTCAAGAGGAAGCTGCTAAGCTAGTAAGCATAATACACTGTTTCCTTGGTAACATTTGTGTGAAGACAGCTGTAGGCATTTCTCAACAATGGCCATGTGACAGCTCTCTTCAACTGGCTACTGAGACAACAGCACTTGCAAAACGATTTAGTAAATCAGAATAAAGGTCAAGCATAGCCTCCCAAACCTAAAATCCTACAGTTTTAATTTTCTTTTGTGTTTAAAGAGCTTGATTTGTGTGTGTGTGTGTGTGTTTGTGTGTCTGAGAGAAAGAAGAGGCAAGAGATATAAGAAATGTGATGAAGGTGCTGAATTGCACATACTACTGTATATATATTTCTTGATATCTCCCTTGATTGCTGTTTTTACTGGATGCATTTTATAATGAAAAAAATGTAAGACTGTTGGAGATTGATTAAACTGTATGTAAGACCTCCTTAGTTGAGTCCATATATCGACTTCTGCTTCACGCACACTTTGGGTTAGAAGTGGTGATATCCTGCTACCTTTAGCAGCCGAGACAGTCCTGAATCTATATGGGTAGGTACATCTGTATTACATTTGCAAAGCTTTCCAAGTTTTTTGCAAAAGCCATTTCTAAATGTAACATATTCAGGGCATAAGCATTTTTGTTTGAGATACATTCCCATGTAGCTTTGGCTTTATGTTTGGGGCGGAGGCAGTCCTCTCGTGGACTGTAGCTTACAAGCGGGCTCAGTGCAAACAATCACCCCCATGATGCTCATCATTCTTCTTCCTGATGTTTGACTCTACTGAAAATAGAGTTCATTGGTTTGTTGTAGGGTTGCATCCAACAATTATTTTAATGATCTATTAAGACTTGTTTTATATATAATAATTCAATAACTAATATGAAATTGTAGATGGCTGTCTATCACAGAACCAAATGTGATGGCAGAAAGAGGGAATTAGCATATTTCAGAAGCTATAACTAGAGAATGTTCAGATTTTTTTCTCAATTAATGACATACAATTTTTGTTGTAGATTAGTTTTCTGATAGTTGACGATCAGTTAATCTAAAGTTTCAGCAGACCACCAATTCTGGTGTTTAATTGTGCAAATACTAGCCCTGCTCTCCTGTCCATGGAAACCTCTATTTCTGGGGTATTCAATTAAAATTGAAAGAGGTCCAGATAATGTCCTCAAGCAAAGGTCTGGTCATAACCCATAGGTCACAATGTCTTACTTACATTATGATTAACCCCTATATTAATTTGTATTTTGAAGTAGCCAAATAGTTGCATCAATGACCATTTGTGCTACGGTTCTATATTTCAAAAGCATTTTATGATCTCAGATATGGCCAGAGTTTTGGTTTAAAATGTTGATCAGCAGAGTGTACAGAAACGTCTATGTTCTGTTTTGCAAAGATGTCTTCTGAAGTTAGCTTGTTAATCATCTGTAATACCACATTTGTTAGCATAATAGATGAACTAGTGAGACAGCTCTCCGCACAGTGACTGAGTCACTTGGTGCCCCCAGAGCCTCGTCCCACACATCAGTCCTCATTCTCCTCAACTTATCTTCTGCGTTTGACCCTGTCAAGCACCAAATCCTCCTCTCCGCTTTGGTTGAACTTGGCATCGCTGACTCTGCTCTAACCTGGTTCACATCATATCTGACAAATTGCACCTTTCAGGTCATATGGAATGGCTCCTTGTCCAAACCCTGCTTTCTGGAAACAGGTGTCCCTCAAGGCTCAGTATTAGGACCACTCCTGTTTTCGCCATACACTAGAACACAAGGCTCTGCAATCACATCACATGGATGCTCTTACCACTGTTATGCATCCCCCATTTCCCATTCTTCAATACCCACATCGCATCTTGCATCTCAGAATGTCTGGCCAGCATCTCTGCTTGGACAGCTGCGCATCACCTCAGGCTTTGCCCTCGCTGCAGCGGCCCCAGGTTCGAGTCCCGGCTTGGAGCCCTTTGCTGCGTGTCATTTCCCCTCTATCTTAACCTGTTTCCTGTCATGTCTTCAGCGATCCTATTAATAAAAAAAAGCCAAAGGCCAAAGGCAAAACTGAACTCCTCTTCAGCCCAGGGGAAGACTGTCCTCGCATAGATCTGTCATTCACTGTCGAGGATGTCACAGTATCGCCTTCGTTGACTGCAAGAAACCTGGGCATAATCCTCGATGAAGGATTGTCCTGCACCCCCAACATCACTTCTCTGGCCCAGTCCTGCAGATTTGCTCTCTACAACATCTGCAGGATCTAGTCTTTCCTCACAAGGAACGCGCTGCAACTCCTAGTCCAAGTGCTATTAATCTCCCGCCTGGACTACTGCAACTTGTTCTCCAAAAGTGAGTACCATACACTTTGAGTTTCATTCTGCTCTAAGCTGAATTATCCCAGCATCACCGTTCACAGCCCAATGTCTGCCAGCCAGCCATTCCCTTTCTACCCGCTTATGCCAGCCTCACTCCTCCATTCATCTCAGCCACGCTGGACTTTCCATGCTTCTTCATACTCATGAATTAATTTACCAATTAATACGCATGTACAGTAGCAAGTATATAAAATATATGTATATATAGTACATTCAAGTTTAATACATGTGTACATATTCAACTGAAGATTGCCTTATTGGAAGTGTGTAAATATTTAAACCACTGTCCTGATTAAAAGAACAAAAGCCCCAATGCTGAACCAATCTGTTTATTTCTTCTTGATAAAACTCCTGAATGCTGGTTACTGTAGCTTTAATAATCTAATCCAAGTATAATCTCAGTGCTCCTAATGGCATGCCCAATGCCAGTTTCCTTTTGTGTTCAGTTTGTTGAAAATGTCCAGGACCCCCTTGCTTGACAGGGAGCTAAAGCAGTTTGCCCAGGAAAGCTCATGTTCATTGCTGGATGTTAAGGCTCCAGCCATCTGTTGGGAGCAAAAGGGAAGGCCTAATGAGAGGAAGGAAATTCTGCCTCATGTTTGTGCTCACTGATTTTGACATGAACCCATGGCTGCTTATCAGGAGGCAACTGCCCAAACTGAGGGACCAAATTGAGGAGATTAAAAAGTTAGACATCATTTTTCCTCAGGCAATCATTCGCTTTATCTTCCAATGATTTAGCCATCATAAAATATTAGCCTACTAAAGCAGCATCACTTTTTAAGCCATGATTTTTTTAAGTTGGGCACTCTGAGCTAAATTTCAGCATTTTTGTGGTTCCTTTTGAGTGTATTCTGAACATCACTTACGTTGAAATTTTCATGAACATCCAAGAAACACTCAGGAACTTGGCAACATTTATTAATTTAAATAGTTGTTGAATAGTTACAGTAATCAGTAAGCATTTAATTAAGTGAAATTGGGGTATTTCTTTTTTTCATTTTTCAGTGAGTTCTGGAAATTTGCAAGTTAAGGCTTGAAATTATTTGTGTTATTGCATATAGATGATTTCATCCTGGTCTCTAAGTCTGGGAAAAATATTAATCTTAGTCAATTAGCTCAATACACAATTTCAAACTCTCTGAGCCAATTTATCCACCAAGATATAATATGTGTGCGTTGAGCTGGGGAACTAACATGAATATTTTCCCTAGACTCATAGAACAGGATGGCATCACCTACACGCAGTACAGGTGATGTCATGCAAGCCAATGTAAAGACTGAATTGGGGAAGACTGCTTTTCAGGTCTATGCCCCTTAGAAGTGGAATGACTTATAGCGCATTCTTGAACTAGATCGGCTTATTTCTTCAGATAGTTTCAAAAGCCTATTGTTCAATGTTCTGCAGTCTGAATATAATTGTGAATTATGATCATATTGTGTATGTTTATATATGTGTTTTGTAATCAGGTCGTCATTGGAAAAGACAGCTTTTTCTCAATTGACCTTCCCTGTTAAACTTGAGAGTTGGGTGAGACCCAAAAGCAGACTCGAGGCGAGAGCAGGTTGTAAGGCTCTTTATTGAAAACTGAAGAGCAGTCAGATGGGGGAGCAAACTGGGAGCGACTTGAGAGCGAAGTGGTGGCTCCGAGGGGTAGCAGACCGGGCGGTGCGCTGGCAGCGGGGCTGGAGCGCTGCAGCAGGGCTGAAGCAGTGGTGTGTCACTCGGAGGAGCGCTGGGCTGGTCCGGTGCTGCAGAGGTGCGGCGGTGTGCTGAAGCGGTGTGGTGGACAGCCGGGCACTGAGGTGGACACAGGAGACAGATTGACGTTAGTCTTTATACAGGAAACACTGAAGTTGTCTAAGTAACAAAGGGACTGAGCCATATACCACATGTGGTTCACGAAATCATCTGGCAGCAGGCGGCGCGATGACCAAGGCTTATGAGCGGGCACTGATTGTAGATCTGCTGCCGGTGTGTGTGATGGTCAGGAGGCTGCAGCTCCGCCCAGCTCTCCAATGCACCTCTGCAGGCAGACAAACACACAAGCACAAAAACACAATACCCACACACATACACTGCAGCCCTGTGATCGTGACAGTACCCCCCCTCAACGGCTTGTGGGGAAACTCACGGTAGAAGTCACGGATGAGAGTGGGGTCCAGGATAAGGGCCCGCGAGACCCAGGAGCGTTCCTCGGGACCGTAACCCTCCCAGTCCACCAGAAACTGGAAGCCGCGGCCCCTGCGACGAACATCCAGGATCCTACTAACTGTGTAGGCAGGGTCGTTGTCGATAAGCCGGGTGGGTGACGGGGGTTCGGCTGGGGGGCTGAGGTCACTGGAGGACACCGGTTTGATTTGTGACACATGAAAGGTGGGGTGCACAGGTAGGGATTTAGGGATTAATCATCCTCTCCACCTCAAACGGGCCGACGAACCGTGGAGCCAGTTTACGGGATTCCACTTGCAGGGGGAGATCACGGGAGGACAGCCATACCTTGTGTCCCGGTTGATATGTGGGAGCGGGGACGCGGTGGCGGTCTGCCGGCCGTTGGCTACGCCGTGTGGCGCGCGTAATAGCATCGCGTTCCATTCTCCATACCTCCGCGCACCGGGCGACGTGGGCCTGAACGGAGGGGACAGCGACATCTCATTCCTGGGCAGAGAGGAGAGGTGGTTGATAACCATAGGTGGCCATAAATGGAGTCATACCTGTGGCTGCGCTGGAAAGGGAGTTGTGCACGTATTCCACCGAGGTAAGGAAGGAGGACCAGGAGGAGGGATTCTGAGCCGTAACACAGCGGAGGGCGGTCTCTAGGTCCTGGTTAGCCCTCTCCGTCTGTTCGTTGGACTGTGGGTGATTTTCGGACGTCAAGCTGCATGTGGTGCCGAACGCCTTACAGAAGGCTTGCCAGACCCGGGACATGAACTGGGAGCCCCGATCCGAGACGATGTCCGCAGGAAGTCCATGGAACCGGAAAACATGCTGGACTAGCAGATCAGCTGTCTCGGTGGCGGAGGGGAGTTTAGCTAGCGGGACGTAGTGGACCATCTTAAAAAAACGGTCCACGATCGTGATGATGGCGGTGTGTCCATTTGAGGGTGGAAGTCCGGTGACGAAGTCCACCACGATGTGGGACCAGGGACGACTAGGGATGGGTAGGGGTCAAAGGAGACCTGTGGGAGAACGATGAGATGCTTTACTTCTAGCACACACCACACAAGCTTCCACAAACTCACCCACGTCTCTGGCTTGACCTGGCCACCAGAAATATTGGCGGAGGAACTGTAATGTCCGCTGTGCTCCGGGTGACAGCTTAGCTTCGAGGAGTGTCCCCACTGGAGCACCTGAGAGCGAACCTCCTCCGGTACAAACAGGCGATTAGGCGGTCCGGTGCCGGGGTCGGGATGGGTGCGTTGGACCGTCCATACGATGGACTCAATCTCCCAGGTGGCGGCTCCAATTATCTGGGGAGAGGGCATGATGGGTTCAGGGTCCACGGGGAATGTTTCACTGGAGTAGATGCGAGAGAGAGCGTCTGGCTTCCCATTCTTGGAGCCGGGGTGAAAAGAGAGGGTGTAGTTAAACCGACTTAGGAAAAGTGACCAGCGCACCTGGCGAGAGTTCAGCCGGCAGGCTGAGCGCAGGTATTGGAGATTTTTGTGGTCAGTCCAGATTAGAAACGGCTCCCGTGCTCCCTCCAACCAATGTCGCCACTCCTGTAGGGCCAAAACCACCGCTAACAGCTCTCTATTGCCGATGTCGTAATTTCTCTCTGCTGGTGAAAGCCGGCGAGAAAAGTAGGCGCAGGGATGCAACTTGTGGGTAGCGGCGCTGCGTTGCGAATGGACGGCCCCCATCCCGGACTCGGAAGCGTCAACTTCCACCACGAACTGGCAGGCCGAGTCTGGATGTTGGAGAACGGGGGCATGAGCGAACAAATTCTTTAATCTTGTGAAGGCTGCCTCCGCAGCGGGTTTCCAGATGAAGGGGAAGTTGGCAGAAGTTAGTTGAGTGAGGGCGGCGGTGACACGGCTGAAGTCACGAATGAACCTCGGGTAGAAATTGGCGAAACCCAGGAATTGTTGCAGCTGCTTACGGGTAGACGGTTTGGGCCATTCCTTCACCGCTCGGACCTTTATCGGGTCCGGCTGAATCTGTCCTTGGGCGATGACAAAACCCAGAAAGTTGGTTTTAGGGACATGAAATTCACATTTCTCCGGCTTGACGTATAGTTTGTTGTCAAGAAGTCTCTGTAGCACCAGCCTCACATGCGCAACGTGCTTCTCCATATTTTCCGAAAAAATGAGGATGTCGTCTAAATAAACAAAAACAAAATGGTTAAGCATGTCTCTTAAAATGCTCGAAATACGGCTGGTGAGTTAGAGAGCCCAAACGGCATAACAAGATACTCGTGGCCCAGGGGGGGTCTTGAACGCCGTTTTCCACTCATTGCCCTCCCTTATGCGCACCAGGTGATAGGCGTTCCGCAGATCTAGTTTAGAAAACACACGGGCATGGCAAAACAGCTCAAAGCAAGGGTCAATCAGAGGCAGTGGGTATTTATTCTTTACGGTGATTTCGTTCAATCCTCTGTAGTCGATGCAGGGTCGTAGTGTGCCATGTTTCTTCCCCACGAAGAAGAACCCTGCGCCGAGGGGGGAACAGGATGAACGAATGAGACCTGAAGCCTTGGAGCTATTAATGTACTCCTCCATCGCCTCCCTCTCGGGGCGCGACAGATTGTACAGACGGCTGGAGGGGAGAGTGGCACCGGGTAGCAGGTCTATTCCGCAGTCGTATGGGCGGTGAGGTGGCAGGGACAGGGCTCGTTCTCTACAAAACACAGGGGACAAGTCGTGATAAACGGGGGGCACTAGTGACAGATCAGGGGGTTTGGGCGCTGGCGGATTCTTCGCCCTGGCTGAGGGAACCGCAGGGTGAAAGCAGTGAGTGTGGCAAAAGGGGCTCCAGCTGGAAATGGCAGCTGCAGTCCAGTCTATGTGGGGGTTATGAAGTCGCAGCCAGGGGAGTCCCAAGACCACCGGGGAACAGGGGGAAGGGATGACAAACAGTTGAACTACCTCCCGATGATTGCCAGAGATTATGTGGGTGATCGATAAGGTATGCCAGGTGACCACCGCCAGCCTCCGCCCGTCTAGAGCGTTCACAGTTCTGGGACAGTCGAGGATTTCGACCGGGATGAGTGACTGTTCGACCAGGGTGCTGTCAATGAAGTTATCGTCGGTGCCAGAATCCACAAACACCTGGATGGGTATGGAATCATGAGTACACTGGAGCGACACGAGGGAGATTTATGCAGACTAAAGGGCTGGGGCAGGATGATGTTTGGCTCACCAAGGTGCCTTCGGTCAATGGCGAGCCAGGCCTTTTGGCAAAGCCAGGCAGAGGGCGAGGAAGTGACCAGCCTGGCCACAGTAAATACACAGCTGGAGGGCTCTTCGGCGTTGCCGTTCCTCCGGAGTGAGGCGAGACCTCCCCAGCTGCATCGGTTCCTCCCCACCAGCAGAGGGAGCACTGGGAGTGCCGGAGGGACGTGAGGTGTTCATTGGGACCGGGGGAGTGTGCAGGAACTGACTTGGTGTAGCGATAGACACTCTGCGACTGTTGGAGCTTCTCTCTCTTGTCCTCTCTCTTGGGCAATTATCAAGGCGGATAGCCAAGGAAATTAGCTGTTCCAGAGTTGTTGACTCTTCTCTGGCTGCTAACTCATCTTGTAAATAATCTGACAGTCCACGTTTAAAGGAGCTTATAAGCGCAGGCTGGTTCCAACCTGTCTCTGCCGCCAGAATTCAACGGAATACTCTGCTGCAGACTGGGACCCCTGCCGTAGTGTGAATAGCCTGCTCGCTGCCACAGAATCCTCAACTGGATGATCAAACACCTTCTTCATCTCTTCTACAAATAATGCGTGGGAGCCGAGAATGCTAGAACCCCCCGCCCACAATGCGGTTCCCCACTGTTCTGCTCTACCTCTCAAGAGGTTCATGGTGAAAGCAATGCGGGATTTATCAGAGGCATAGCTAGTGGGCTGTAAGTCAAAAACATGAGAACACTGCAACAAAAAACTACTACACGAGCCTAAATCGCCTCAGTAATGTTCTGGTGGGGGCACAAATGGCTCCCTGATGGTGGATGGGGAGGGCAGGGCAGCAGGTGTAGCGGGGGTAGTAGGAGGTTGACGGTGGCTCCGGTGGTGGGGTGGACAGCACGGAGACTTGCTGGCCCAGCTGAGAGACGCTGGTGTTCAGAGTTTGGAGGCCTCCATAATCTGCTGGAGCATTTGGTCATGCCTCCCTACGAGAGCTCCTTGAGCGTTCAGTGCCTGGGCGATTGCTGCTGGGTCCGCTGGGTCCATCTCTTGGCCAGATGATTCTGTTACACTTGAGAGTCGGGTGAGACCCAAAAGCGGACTCGAGGAGAGAGCAGGTTCTAAGGTTCTCTATTGAAAACTGAAGAGCAGTCAGATGGGGGAGCGAGCTGGGAGCGACTTGAGAGCGAAGTGGTGGCTCCGAGGGGGAGCAGACCAGGCGGTGCGTCCGCAGCGAGGCTGGAGCACTGCAGCAGGGCTGAAGCAGTGGCGTGTCGCTCGGAGTAGCGTCGCACTGCAGCCCTGTGATTGTGACATTCCCCGAATAAATAAAGGACTCAGTCAGTCAGTCAGTCAGTATATGTATATATATATATATATATATATATATATATATTTATATATATATTAAACTATCATCATTGAGTATATATTTCAAATATAAGAATATTAAAATTAATGATCTCTTTGTTTTTACTTGTTTTTGGCAGTAAAAGTTAAATATCCCCATTGACCAAAAAGTAAACATCCATCTTGACCGACCACTACAGTTGCCTAAATCAAAATCTGGTTTTCAAAAAAGAAAAAAGAGGAAAGTCAGAGAGGAAAGACAAAAGAAATCAAACTGTAACCCAGTTTTTCACCAAGAAAGGTGGGTAGCCTTCAGTCTGTGAGTGATATTAACCTGTTGGCCTAATGACCATAGTGAAATAAGCTTGCTAACTACAGACGAGTGTTAGCCTACATTTCATCAACATTTAATCAGTGCAGGGAAACGTTTAGCAAGATATTCATATTAAATCATTGTCCCTGCCCCTTTTAGCAGACTTAACAGATGAGTCAGCAGCACCCCAGTCTCCATAACTGTCCCCCTCCCTGTCCCAGTGAAGAAGGTGAGCAACATTGTGTTCAATGACATGCCAGTTAGCATCATTGCAGGGAGTCTGTGGGGATTTCTCTGTCCCTCTTGCTCTTTTTACCATTGCAAAAAAGAAAAAGAAATAGGTGAGACCGGGGATGGTTGAAACAAAGGGATAGTTGTAACAGCATCACTTTCACCAAGAAGGGACAACATAAGAGTCATGTCATCAATTTCATGTATAACCACTCCCTCCCTGATCTTGCATGTGAATTTGCATGGCTGTGAGAAGAAGTGTGCAGATTTTACAGCCAAAACATACATTTTCAGGTAACAAAGTAATTTTTTGGACCAAGTCTATATTTTGACTAGCACTGATACTGTTGATGTTTGAATTAGGTAACTTGTATTAGTTTGAGGCGTAGGTTTTTACGTAAAATGTGAGTCATTTCATCTAAGCTAATTTCAAACAACCATGCTGATACAGCTAGCTAAACAATGGCTGACAGGGGTGGGGATGGTTGTAACACAACAAGAACATTTTACAACCATCCCTGTCTCACAATTCACATATTTTCTCATCCTACTCCTTTTTATGTCAGTATGCCAAGACAGTGGGTGAGGAAAACAAATAGGGGCGTGTCTTCACATGTACTTAGTTCCATCAGATGAAGTGAGGCAGGGTAAAACTGTGAGATCAGTCGCTAAAGACTACTCCATCTGCCATGTGACACTGAGCAGGTACTGCAAGAAACCAAAACCTCAGAGAACAAGGTTGAAGAAAGCTGCTCAGTGTGGGCGATCACAGCAGCCAAAAAGTCTGTGATGCACAGCAAATTCCAAACCCACAGAAAAGTGTAAATTGCAAGTTCGAGGCCCACGGAAAACTGCACCCCTGGAAAACCTACATACATCTGTCACCACTGTGACTCTGATCATTCTGATTAGATGGATAACACACACAGATACACACACTCAGGTTCATGTTTTATCATTTAACCTCTTAACGCACGCCCCCTATTTGTATCGATTTAGCCAAAACGGCATGCCCAAGTTGTAAGCAGCATAGATCCCACATAGTTTGAGACTCAGACATGTACCTGGTATCATTGGAAAGGTAGTACTCTCAGTAACATTGTCCAAGTGTAAGTGTGATTCTGTGACTTACTGACCCTGTGCTGCAGAGGTTGGAATGATGGGGTTGTTTCCCCGCTCATAAGTTTGCCTAAGCAGTGACTTAGGTGCAGACATCCAGGGACCCCTAGGCCTAACTTGAACACTACTAGGTGACAGACACAGGTCTTGGCTACCTGCAGTCCAAATTTGGAGTCAAAAGACCAAACAATGACATTTTTAGAATGATATTTCAACATATAGGTCCATGCGTTTTTCCTAGGTCCTATTTAGAGACTCCAAATGGACACTTGGTTACCAAAGCTGTATAACCAGAATCAAACACCTATAACTTCACAACCCCTTTGTCTACAAACAAAATCTTGGTATCTAATGAAAGCTGACACATTGGGGCTGGGGTTTGGATTGTCAGTCAATCTGGAAAATGATAAAATAAGCATAATTGGCTCCTGGCTCCCGACCGGGGTCATCAGGGACAAGTGATCTTGGTCTAAAACATCAAATTGCAAGACATCATTAGCTTATCATCCACACACAACGACACAACAATCATGCACAAGTACATCTGTGGATGTGAAATGCCCCCCACCTCTCTCTCTATATCTCTCTCACACACACACACACACAAATTGAATTGAATTGATTGAATTGAGTTTACTTTTACATTTACATTTTCTTTCTAAAATGGAGGCGTAATATTCCTCCTTTTCCAAAAGCCTCTGGGTAGGCGGGACGTGACATGAAGCTCCAAGATAGGCTGTAAACGGTGACAACGAATTTGTCCTCAAAATAAGAGCTTTACATTGCACCCTATTGGAGTTTAGAATTGGGATCTTAGCGGGGGGGCTTTTATTTTGAAAGTAGTGACCGTTCTCACGTTTACGCACGCCGGGGACGCGTGGACAATGTTTACCAAATATAAATTTGAGAGTGTAATGTGACACACCGTTGGAAACCTCAGACCATAGGCTAAAAGTATATCTACCTCATTTCACTGGAAATTTCCATTGGCTCATACTGCTTTCAATCAAAATGGTCCCCCCCAGTCAACGTGAGATTTCCATAATTTGGCGTCATTGGCTTACAAGCCTGTTTTGTCCCACCTCCTAGGCACCGATTGGCTCATGAGTGGTGTCAATCGATTCAGGAGACCTTCACGTTCATGAATCACGTGAGATATGTTTGTAAATACGGAAGTGCGAGATGAGGAGATGAGGACGCGCGGATGAGTTTGTTGACATCGTTTCCAGCAAGGTTCATAGTGGACTTACATACATGGACATATTGACGAAAGTATTTTTTTTAGAAGAAAATGGATTTCACCTTACAGAAGCATGGATACTTGGCGAGCTGTACAAAAAAGTCCTGTGTCATAAGATGGTCGTTGGTAACGAGACGACGTGAAAGGTATGTAAGCGCTATTCAGTAGGCATAGGTTAGCTCAGTAGCTAGCCGAGCTAGCCCCTTATACTATTATGGCTGTGAGCAACCATATCATTCGTGAGTGGTCTTGAATGAATCGTGGCGATCTAAGCTTTCTTCCGGTGTATGACATGAATATATATATTAAAGGGTTCGTTTTCAAACATTCTACGAACGCGATGCTACCGTCGATAGACCACACGCTGTACGTGAGCGGTACGGCGTGTTCTAAGAATTAGACAGACACAGTGTGCATGTTAGTTGTTTTACTAATTGTCAAACATCTTCCTGTGATTTTACGTGGATTATGAGCCACTTCTGACCTGCTGAAGGTTTCCATTTTTATGAGTATAACATTTATAGGTATTATCACAAAATTTTCTTTAAGAGAGCTCTTCTAACGTTAGAATTCACACCACTGACACTGTTCTTCATTTAGCCATGAGTGATGAGTTATTTTTTTTCTTTTATTATTATTATTATTTTTTTTTGCTTTAGTGGTGGCACATGTACAACAATCCTATATATATATGCATATTTTGTGGTGTGGTCTCAGTTTTTAGTTATTCAATCTTACTGTTTCAATCAACCTCAGGTTGTGTTACAACACACCCTGGTAGTGGGGTAGGTTGTAACAATGGCACTCCTTGCATTTGACATCAAATAATGAATTTTGTGATATAGTTGGAGAAGTGAACAACATTGCTATTTGTAGTAGACCAACAAGGATACTTTGTGTCAGCATTTGAGTGCGCTACCGCAAACATTCTGCAAGTTATAGGAGCTGAGACAAAAAGTGTTACAACT
>CAEMYA010000307.1:453490-478961 GCA_903131615.1 Diplodus sargus | reverse complement strand
ATCATCATCATCAGCAGCAGCAGCAGCAGCTGCCTGTCAGCCCCCTATAAAATAAAAATAGCCTATAATCCATATTTATTTCAGAATGATTTGCATGTATTAAAAACAGTTCTGAAATAAAAAGGGTATGTGTATGTATAATATAGTTTGAATTCAGCTATCACTAAATAGAATGTTTGGTCAGTAGTTTGGGACTCTCACCTTCCTGCTTTGCAGTAGGAAAAGTGGAGAAAATTCTGGTGCGTGCAGACTTTGCAACTTAATACAACTCTCAGTACAATCAGAGAAATGTTTATATTTTCTGGAAATCAGAAGATTAAATCGCAACGACCATATTTTTTCACCCTAAATCCAATGCCACCACCTGTGAGTCTACAGCTGTGGAGATAAATTAGACCTGCATGCAGGACTAAAAGGCAGACAGTGAGCAGTAACCACGTAACTGTCATGTTGTTCTTTTCACAAATATGGGAATGATAGTCAAATATATGTATATATATATATATATGTATATAGATAGATCTGTATGTATAAGATATGTATATATATATGTATATATATATATATATATATGTATATGTATATATATATATGTATGTTCATATTTATTTATTTATGACTGTGTAGTCATTTATTTATGACTAGACACTTTTGTGTGTTTTTTACAATCACCAGTTTTAACCAGCGGGAGGCCCCAGTGAGAACAGTGAGGAAACGCTAACTAACTTCTGAAGTGGCTGCAAATGTTATCCAGATTTTACAGAGCACTCCTGCAGAAATTTTACCAGCAACATGTGATTTTATTGTTGACAGTTTTAACCATAAAATGAAATCAGCACTGGACTCTGTGGCTCCACTTCTAATAAAAACCATTAATACAAGACCTACACCCCCATGGAGAAATATAGAAATTAAAAAACTAAAGAGAAACTGCAGGAGTGCTCAGAGGAGATGGAGAAAAATAAAATTAACAGTTCACTATGAAATTTTACGTGGATACCTCAAAACCTACAATAACGCAGTCAAACAGTCAAGAATCTCCCATTTCCAAAAAATCATCAACGAACATAGAAACAGCCAAAAATTCCTCCACAATTGGCCTTTTAACAAACATAAATTTTAATAGATCCTCCAAAACACCAACTGATGCCCTCTGCAAGGACTTTGCAGACCTCTTCAGAAGTAAAATCAATGACATCAGATCAAGTCTTTTACCTCAACAGATTTTAAATGTCGACACACCTGGATCATTGATTTTACCTGAGGAAACACTGGAGAGTTTTGCCCTGGTAGATGCGAGGACACTTGCTCGAGTCTTCTCCCAAGTAAAGCCCACAACCTGCCTATTAGACCCAATTCCCACAGCGTTTTTTAAAACACTTTGTGGATTCTTTGAGGATCAGCTGTTATACATGGTGAATTGCTCTCTTCAGATGAGTGTCTTCCCCGCCTCCTTTAAAACGGCGGTGGTGAAGCCCCTTCTGAAGAAGAGCAACTTAGATCCCAACATCTTTAATAATTATCGGCCTGTATCCAACTTACCGTTTTTAAGTAAAATTTTGGAAAAACTTGTTTTTCATCATCAAGTAAATGATTTTTTAATCGCAGCATTTTAGAGAAGTATCAGTCTGGTTTTAGGACGAACCACAGTACCAAGACAGCCCTTTTAAAGATTTTAAATGACATCAGGTGCAACTTAGATAACCATAAACTCACAGTCTTGGTACTACTGGACCTAACCGCTGCCTTCGATACAGTAGACCATCACATTTTATTAGATAGCCTGAGGAACCTGGTCAGCCTCTCTGATACTGTTCTTAACTGGTTTGTCTCTTACGTCACAGACCGACACTTCTTTGTAAGTATGGATACATGTTCCTCAGAAACTCGAAAAATAAAGTCAATCAATTTTAGGTCCAACAATTTTTAATCTTTATATGCTTCCCCTTGGGGACGTCATCAGGAGGCACGGCATCAGCTTTCATAGTTATGCTGACGATACGCAACTGTACATCACCGTGTCTCCTAATGACACAGGGCCTACTGATGTCCTTTTCAACTGCATTTTAGATATCAAGACATGGATGGCAGCAAATTTACTACAGCTCAACCAGGACAAAACAGAGGTTTTACTCATTGGTCCTGAAGGCCAGAAAGAGAAACTTTTACCAAAGTTAAAGGATATTAAACCATCACAATCTGTAAAAAATCTTGGTGTGATTTTTGACTCTGAGCTCAGTTTTATTCCACACATCAATAATATAACAAAGATAGTCACTGCATTGGCTCCCCGTGCGTTTCAGGATTGATTTTAAGGTTCTTTTACTAGTTTTTAAGTGTCTTAACGGTCTTGGGCCTTCTTATCAGCCCCGCGGACCCTGAGGTTCTCCGGCACCAGCCTTTTGACCATACCACAGGTTAGTTAAAAAAAGCACGGGGAGGCGGCTTTCAGTTTTTATGGGCCCCGACTTTGGAACAGCCTGCCGGAGAGCCTCAGGGTCGCGGAGACTGTTGAGATTCGACCAAGTTACCTCGCATCAACCAGGGTTTCCTCTCCAGTGTTTCCTCGGGTAAAATCAATGATCTAGGTGTGTCAACATTTAAAATCTGTTGAGGTAAAAGACTCGATCTGATGTCATTGATTTTACTTCTGAAGTGGTCTGCAAAGTCCTTGGAGTTTTGGAAGATCTAATAAAATTTTTGTTTGTTAAAAGGTCAGTGTCAAGTCAGAGAAGAGGAATTTTTGGTTGTTTTTTATGTTTGTTGATTAATTTTTGGAAATGGGAGATTCTTGACTGTTTGATTGCATTATTGTAGGTTTTGAGCTGTCCACGTAAAATGTCATAGTGAACTGTTCATTTGTTTTTCTCCATCTCCTCTCAGCACTCCTGCAGTTCCTCTTTAGTTTTTTAGTTTCTGCATTTTTCCACGGGGGTGTAGGTCTTGTATTAATTGTTTTTATTAAGAGTGGAGCCACAGAGTCCAGCGTTGATTTTATTTTATGGTTAAAATTGTCAACAATAAAATCACATTGTACTGGTAAAATTCCTGCAGGAGTGCTCTGTAAAATCTGGATAAAATTTGCAGCCACTTCAGAAGTTAGGTAGCGTTTCCTCACTGTTCTCACCGGGACCTCCCGCTGGTTAAAACTGGTGATTGTAAAAAACACACAAAAGTGGTCAGACACAGCCAGGTCCACAACAGGGGGCGCACCAATGGACAGGCCATAGGTTATGACCAGGTCCAAGGTGCGCCCCCTGCTGTGGGTCGGCTGTGTGACATGTTGATTAAAATCAAGGCAATGGAGGAGGTTTAAAAATCCTCTCGACATAGGATCTGAGGAATTGTCTATGTGTAAATTAAAATCACCGGTTATTAGTATTCTGTTATAATTGCTATGGGTTATTGACAGTAGCTCTGAGAATTCACTGTTAAAAGAGGTGGAATAGCGGGGTGGTCTGTAGACTGTCATACAGAGGATGGGGGGGCTGCTAAAAACAAAGGCATGATACTCAAATGATAAATATTTGTTAAAAAAGACTTCATTTGACAGCATGGTGTCTTTAGTGATTGATGCAGTTCCGCCTCCTTTTTGTCCTCCTCTTGTAGAAAATAAAAAGTTAAAATTTGGTGGGGAGGCCTCAGTGAGAACAACAGGTGCATCAGTGCCAAGCCATGTCTCCGTAAGGAGAATGCTGTCCAGGTTGTTGTCTAAAATGACATCGTTTATGATAAAGGATTTGTTTAAAAGAGAGCGCACCTTCAGCACAGCCATTTTAATGTCTGTGCTGAATGTGCGCTCATCATGTCTTTCAAAAGGAATGTTAAAAACACAGTTTGGTCTAAAAACAGTCCTGGGTATAATTTGTCTGTGTGAAATTCTGGTTGTGATGGTGTGGATATTGTTCTGTGGCTCAGGGGCAACTGAACAGGGGGCGTGTATAGTGTAAGGGGGGGAGGGTGAAGGTGAGTGAGGGGCAGAGCGTCCGTGTGCACGTGTATCAGTAGTGAGTCAGTAGGTGGTTTGTACAGATTGTACAGCGTACTGTATATTAGCCGCAAGCATGCGGCTACCCAGCGTGCTGGGATGGAGGCCATCGCTCCTGAAAAAGGCTGAGCGCCCCCAAAACAGGTTCAAATTGTCAATAAAACCAATGTTGAGGGCTGTGCACGCTGATTGGAGCCAGCTGTGGAGACTGAGCAATCTGCTAAAACGCCCTGCACCACGGACCACAGTGGGGATTGGACCAGAAATAAAAACAGACTTACCACAGGCACTTAAAAAGGATAAAAGACCATTAAAATCCTTTTTGGTAAGCTCTGATTGCTCCCGGGCTAAGTCGTTGGTCCCGACGTGGACTATCATCCGACTGATAGAGGAGGGGAGTGAGAGCAGCAGCCCTGGGAGCTTGTCCAGGATATCTGGTACGGTGCCTCCAGGGAAACAGCGAGTGACAGCACTGAAGAACCGAATATTCCTAATGATGGAGTCCCCGGTTATCAGTGAGGTCGGGGAGAAGAGGGGGCGAGTACGGGTAGGTGACGGCTGTGGACTCCTGTGGCCCGGAAATGCACGACCCGCCTGCACACCGGTGGTCACCGGCTGGAGCTGGTCAGCCTGGGCAGGTGTGTGATGTGACGGGCGCTGTGACGGGGGCCCGGGGGCTTTGAACCCAGAAGGAGGATCCTCTCAGCTCAGTGCGAGGAAGATATCCAGACCGTCTGAGTACGGCATCCCTTAACATCTTACAGCGGGAAGACGATGTTGCTTTGGTCAGTGGCCGTCGATCCGGCCTCACGGTAGAGTGGCCGCCCGGACACTGTTTTTCTGAGGTGAAGTGACAGTATCGGCTGGTATCGTGCTCGGCGATGGGTCCAGGACAAGGCGAGTCGGAGCTGCCGGAGCGACAGGGTCACCTGGGTGGGCCGTGGCGTAATTCGACAGTACTGTGTAGCGGTTGGAGAGGTCCAGGTGAGGTGGCGAGGCAGACCGGACCGCCCGACTGCTCCTACCACAGACCACCACCTCGGCCCATGACTCCTGATGGTTAGGAGTTGAGCAGGAAGAAAGTCGAAGGTTGCCGACAGGGTCCCATTTGACAGTGTCCTGTTTTGCGGGTTAGGGTTGAAGCAACAACTATCTTTTTTCATTTTTGAATGATGTCTTTATTGTTTTCACATTGACTGATCTCAGTTATTGAATGCGCGTGTGTGTTTTATTGAAAGCAACGCTGAGTGTGCGCAGGCTATAAATGTTCTGTGTTTTTTTCTTTTTTTTTGTATTACTGTGTCGGGATGAACAAACAAATGTAGCTTCTGTCCCTGTACAATGACATTAAAGACCTTTTTGACAGTGAAAATAGCTCAAGCCTGTCAGATTTGTGTTTGGGCGTACACTGCCCTACAACGGGTGAAACATTGATCAGTTCATCAGTTTATTCATGGCCACATCAAAGAAATAATTAACTTTACTCATTATCTGTGACAAATAAATACTATGTTGGCCTAATTAATATTTCATATTGCATGTTATTAAGATGTGGAAGCAGCAGTCGGACATGGCAGCAAGTGTGTGGATAATATACTGTATCCCATTTTATTTTAATATCATCACTATCTTAAGATTGCAGATTCTCAGTAAGAGCAAGAACCACTTTGCGGATGGCGCAACACGCAGTGTCCTTGCTCAGATTTTCTGCATCACCAACTGAATGTAAGTAGGTTCCCGTGGCAAAAAAACGAAGGGCTCCACAAACAGTTTGCCCGACAGTGAGCGCACAGCTTCTCCGAGTGGCAGGAATGCCACTCGGCTCAATAAGTGAGCAAATGTACCGTATTCCCTCGGCTGACAATCTATATCGCTCATAGAGAAATTCATCAGGAAATGCCAGCGGATCAGCGCGATCTCGAAGAAGCCGCTGACGTCGTAGTGCTGCCAGAATTATTCTTGCTCCCAGGTCCACCGGGTTTTCAATGAATGGTGACGCCATCTCCGAATGAGTTACACAGTGAAACAGCGGCGCTTTTAAGCTGAAACTCTGAACATAACCTGGTCGGGTCAGGTTATGAGCTAAGCATAAGTTACCATGGTGATCTAGCCCGGTTAAAAGAGAGCCACCTTCGTAGTACAGGAAAGCCTGGCTTTAGACTCAACATAGCTCGCTAACCCACTAAACCGGCTTCGCAAAATACCCCTCTGGATAGTTGTGTTGAAGGAGGTGATTTGTTTGGACTGCTCAGATGCTACTTCCATGAAACTGGACAGGAGTGAATCCTTCTTTTTCAATTCATCGGAGAGCCCACGGATGTCTTCTTTCAGGTCAGCAATCTGTTTATTTGCTTTCTTAAGGACTGTGTAGCCCTCACATGGCGTGGTAGGCATATTAGTTTAGTGTGAGTGTGCTTGTCTGTGTCAAACCACGCTAATAGCTACTACCTACACACAAAACACACCAAAAGCTCTACACACCAGGCTTAATGCATTTTAATATCTTACTTATCTAAAAATATTTCATGCAAATTTTAACTTCTTAACAACTGGCGTTTTATCTTTAACTTGGTCCCAGGAGAGAGAAAATAAAATAAATAATTTTGCGTATCTTTTTTACACAACATTGACCATTGCTAATGACATATGCAGTAATTAATCTAGCATACTGTCATTATAAATCAATTAAAGCTAAAACTTAAGAGACTATAATTAGGCTATACTGGGCCTGATCTATTTATACCAGAGATTTTCTTAAAATGAAGCTAACGTTAATACCTTCTAGAAAAATGTCACCTGAGAACTTACATGCCTTGTAGCTGAGTGTGGGTCGCAGCAGTTCAACCTCATTACCGGTCCACACAAACGATTCTGGTTTCTGTGCACTAGCCATTTTCATCTTCTTCTTGTTGTGTTCTGTTTCTCCGTCTACTGTCTGTTTACAACACGCAAGCTTAATGCGCATGCTCCGTGTCTTCTTCTCCGTTTTTGGTGAATGTCAAGCGCCACCTATAGGCCTGGAATATGAACTACAGCGTTTTTGGTCGTTTTCAGCGGATCCGTGTTGACCCAGATATTCTTGAAACGATGCCGAGGAAGACGGAGAAAAAAAAAGATTGTTATCGGCCGTCTGGACGGCCCCTAAAATAGTAAAGGTTTAAAAGAGACAAGAATAGAAAATAAAAGTCACAGTGCAGTTCAAAGCCCTAAATTGCTTCAATGAAAAGCAGTGGCAAACAGAAAGGTCTTCAGTCTTGATTTAAAAGAGGTGAGAGTTGTAGCAGACCTGCAGTTTTCAGGAAGTTTGTTCCAGACATGTGGCACATAATAACTGAACGCTGCTTCTCCATGTTCAATTCTGACTCTAGGGACTGAAAGCAGTCCTGTACTAGAAGACCTCAGAGATCTGGATGGTTCATAACTTGGCTGCAGATCAGAAATGTATTTTGGCCCAAAACCATTTAGTGCTCTATAAACCAACAGCAGGATTTTGAAAATCTATTCTTTGACAGACAGGAAGCCAGGCTAAAGATCTAAGAACTGGAGTGATGTGATCTACTTTTTTGGTTCTTGTTAGGATGCAAGCAGCAGCGCTCTGAATCAGCTGCAGCTGACTGATGGTAAGGACACCATTACAGTTGTCGAGTCTGCTGAAGATAAATGCATGGACAAGTTTTTCCAAATCCTGCCGAGACATAAAGAGCAAAAAGTTGATAGGTGAGCGAGAGCAGCTGTAACAGCCTGCCACTCACACTGCACCACCTTTAAGATGTTGTAGAATGGACCGTTGACAGATGGGGGCTGTGGTAAGGCTACAGCATCTGACCTGGGTAAAGTATTCCCTGCCAGCCTAGGATGAGAAAGACCTCCAGAAAGTCTGAGCACTGCCTCTTCCACGCTTTTTAGGTAGTATATGATTACATATTTAAGAAAAAAAATCAAATTTCAAACAAATGGAAACAAATTTCCATACATTTCCAGAAAAAAAAAAAAAAATATGGGATAGAGCAAAGTTCAAGATTCTTGACTTTAAAACCTACTATGAAGGAGGTGTTGTATGTCTCTGTCTCTATGACTCCATAAATAAAAAAAGATCTATTATTCCCACGAAACAAAGTGTGCGATCTAATCCCAACCTGTCACGTTGTCCTCTGAGACAATCATTTGTAAGCTTTCAAATTTCAAAATTAGCACTCTCATCCTCTCATTCAGCTGTTTTTTTACCATTGCAAGACATCATAATGCTGCCTTACCTGTTGCATAGCAAAACAACGGCAGATTTCAGTGGGGAGCTCTTGCTTGAGGCACCTGAATCTCCTGCAGTCCAATGTAAAAGTCGCTCCCTGGTTTCTGCTGTCCCTGCACCTCTGTTACATAGGCTCTACATTCCCTCAGCAGCAATCACTTCAGCCCAGGTAACATTCTGTGAGGCAAGGACATCAATCTGGTTCGCTTCATTCTCCCCTCCCCAGAATGTGATAAAAATGCTTTGTGAGAAATTACATAGTTGTCCATTCAGTAATCAATGTGCTGTAAAGAGCAGGATCAGGATGTGAGAGGAGGAGGGGAGAATTCCCTTTTGGTGAGCTATCAGAAAGTCACATGCTGACATTCTCTTTACATGAGGAGTTATAGGAAGGTAGATAAGATGACATTTACTGTCCTAATAAAGCATCAAAGGGTCACTTGCCTGGGAAAGGCATGATCAACCCAAACCTCAGGGGGTTATTGTTTTGAGAAGAAATGATTGATGATTGTTGTAAAAGTGGGTAACCCCTCTCTGTTTTGTATTTAAGTCAGTAACATTTGGAGAGCCGGAATGAACGTTCCGTACCTTCTCTCCATGCGGCATGTATTAAAGAGATCTGATTCATCACGCTGAGTCTAAAATTATTTGGAGACTTAGCAACTCTCTACCTCACAAGGAGAATTTCCACTACAGTTTCCACAAGCAACACATGTCACTGCCATCATAAAAGAGATCTGTCAATCCAACAATTTTTGGTCATGTTTGGCATCTACTGAGATGAAATTGCTCTGTCTATCCTGACAGAAGGGTCGAGCTATCTCAGCTGATAGATGTTTCTGGTGATAAGATTAATTTTGGATTCGTCAGTTCCTTGTTGGGGCCCCATTGATTGCGTTATCAGTCTCATCCCTCCTGTGCCTTTCTCCCTACCTACGCCATAGTCGATAAACTGACTGATAAATGGTCAGGGCGCATGGCGCATTTAAGATCGTCCCCATTCATCTGTCTCACTGGCCTATCTTCGGCATAAGGTGGGGTTCAATGTTGTATTTTGCCATAGGCCAATGCAGTCCGTGCATATTTAACAACGTGCCAGAAGACATCAGTGCTCCATCTCCTTGATGATTTTTTTCATATTGACCCAAACTCAAGATTGCTCCGTTTCCTCTGTCAAAACTTAAACTCCTGTTTAGTTTAGTTCTGCTCTCCAAAGAGACCCGCCCCAATGAGAAACTGCAGAGAATCCACCAAATAGCACAATCTTCGGTCCAAACTATTTCCAAGCAGCATTACTGTCTCTCCTTGGCCACATCTCTGGCTTTGTCCCAGCATATAATTTTGCATTTTCCCCTGCATTTGTTTTTTGCATTTTCCCTGCAGTCATGGCCATTTCCCTGCTCTATCATTTAGCTTCACCCCTGCATTAGGGTTCATGGCCATTTCCCCTGCATTTGTGGCAATTTCCCCTGCAGTCATGGTCATTTCCCCTACAAACAGCTTGTTTATCCAAAACACTGGCATCTGTCCCGAGGCTTTGGTCTGTTATAGGGCATTTAGACCAAACATGAGGCAGATTATTCGTGCGTCTAGATTACATACAGTACAAAGTCAAGAAACAAATAAACACGAATAGGCGAGAATTTGCGTTTATTTGTACACAGGCCGCCCGAATGACACAAACAAGTGAAATTTGCGTCATCAATCACATGACTTGGCGAACTCAAGCCAACATTTTGCAAAAGTCTATGGAGCCTAGGAGTAAAGGAAGTCAATGTGGTCTGTGTGAGAATCTCACATCTTCTTTTCGTACATTAAGTCCATGTCTCAGACACTTTCCATTCACCCACCTGCAACCATGAGGACTCCCAGGACCTTTCAATTTGCCCTTTGGTATGGAGCCCAGGACATGGATCCGTTTTTTGTTCTAAAGCGCACGATTTAGTGTATCTCAAGCGCACGAGATATCAATTTGATCTTCAAAAAAGGAAGAGGAAATTGAACATGCAGAAAAAGGGCAAACCAGTGTTGGAATTTCAATCCCCAGAATGGCTGCAAGATCTAGCATTCATGGTGGACATTACAGAGCACTTAAATAATCTAAACAAAATGCTGCCAAGACACACACAGTGTTAAAACAGCATACGCACATTCAAGTTGAAGCTGACTTTTTGGGAGACACAACTGTCAAGTGGTGACCCTGCTCATTTTCCTTGTCTAAAAGATGTAAGTGTGAACGGAATTAATGCTGACATTAAATTCAGTTGAAAGACAAGATTACGGGACTGCTGTTTGAGTATGAGTGACGGTTTCAGATCTCTGGTGAACTTGAGACAGATTTCACTCACCATTTATAGTCAGGGTTCTTATCTGCTTGTCAAAATTCAACTTGAAATAATTGCCTTTTGGACTTGGACACGTTTTATTAGTGGCTGTATCCCAATTCAGGGGCTGCATCCTACGAAATGACAATGCTGAGCGAAGGCTGTGCCAATTCGAAGGCTCTTCTAATTGCACCTCACAAATGCGGCCTTCTTTTCGTCTTTTTGGAGGATGCACCGCTACTATCCTTTGCGGCCTCGAATATCCCAAGGTTCTTTGCACGCCCCAAAAAAGAAGAAAGAAAGAAAGAAAATGGTGACATCGCGTGGCGTTGATCGTTATTTTCGCGGGCCTGGGCGTACCCCAAATTGACAGCCCTTGCTGCAAAAGTTCAGTGCATATTTGGGACTACTCATCTTTGTTAAGTTTTTATCAGCATCAATAAAACAAATTTGTGCATAAGACTCACACACAAGCACTTAAATCCCATCCTGAAATTGGCTGATACTCAGGATTTGACACCTGATATTGATGCACTTGTGAAGGTTAAAAGACGCCCAGTTTCAGGAGCAAATGACACAGTGTGTAACCCTACTTATTGCAAAATGCTGCTTCAGAATAATAAGTGTTAGTACTGAAAGTGAATACAATTGTATTTGTTTGACCTTATAAACCAGTCTGTTGTCTTGAACTGGACAGGAAAATTACTGGAAGTTACTGAACTGTGCTCTATCCCATATTTTTTTTTTTTTTCTGGAAATGTATGGAAAGTGTGCAATAAGTTTGCATAGTGTTAGCTAAGTTTAATAAGCTTATGACAGTTTGCAACAACTGCATTGTATCTGTGTTGACACAGCAAGACTTATTAGCCTGTAGAAATATTGTGTCAATTTCACAACAAACAGGTGAAATTAATTATGCAAAAAGTTGTGTTCAGCCAACTTCAAATAATGATAAAAGCATGTTAATATGATCTGTGTCTGTCAACTATGTCAATCAGAGTTGGACTATTGATCTAAGTGTTAATGTTTGTTGAATACTCTTTGTTTTGCAATTGTTATATATTTCAAATGATCTTCAGATGAGCCAACAATACATGTTACCAGGCAGTGTCCAGGTATTTTGACATAGTTGTGTAGTTTTTAATGAGACTTTTTCTTAATGGAATTTTTTCACAGGTATGGTATACAGAACTGCAGCTTAATCTGCAGACCCACACTAAATATAACCATGTCTGATTCTGTCATTTTAATATATAACCTATATGAAGCAATTTCAGAGACACATTCTAAGATTAATCCCAGACAGAATTTGAAAGGTAAAAACTAATATTCAGCAGCTCTCTCTCTCTCTCTCTCTCTCTCTCTCTCAGAGTCATAGAGGACTGGATTCAGCAGACTTATAACTTCTGTTCATATTGTCTTCTATAATCTGTTTGTTCCTAAGTAGTGTTACTTGTTGTTCATCTACAAACTGTCTATTCTGTTGCATAGTGTGATAAATAATTCTATTTAGCTAGAATTAAGAAATACAGCACTGTATCCCCAAGGGAAGCGAAACAACCATAAAGCGTGTATGGGACTAATGAGAAAGGGAGCATAAAGTAAAGAAGGAAGGAAGCAATTTCTTCCAAAGCTGAGAGGGAATGCATTCCACTGCAAATTGTCAACTTGGCCATGTAGAGTGTGAGAATTCTATCTGATAAAAGGTTTTTGACGTCATCCAAGTCAGCACATGATGGCCTGATGGATAATCTCTAAATGGGAATCATAGACCTTCTGATAAGGATAATGGGGAAATGAGCTTTCTTTGTTGAGGCTAATGCTGAGTGGTTCCCTCTGTGATGTTTACAACATTGATGCCAATCAAACCTTCAGGCATCACACCAAACATCCCGCCTGGATGCCACTGTTCTCCAGCCTCGCATGCAACTACATTATGTCAAGACAGTTTTATCTTTCCCTGCCAAATTTAAACGCCATGTGCACTCAGTAAATGACCAGCACTAATCACAGGGAAATGTTGGATTGATCATAAATTATTATTGTGACTGAGCTAATTATTCCATGATTTCTGAGGAGGAATTAAATCTCAGTTAATTCAGTACTGTTACATTCTCAAGTTCTGGGGTTGTTAAGAGGATGCATCTAGCGATTAAACTCATAACTAAGCGTACATGCAGTTGTCATTAGGAGAAAAAAACAGAGGAATACAATAAAAACAATAGGGAAGGCTGTTATTTAAGCAGGTTGCAGTTATAAAATCAAAAAAAGGTTCTGCTGATATTCAGTAGAATGGTCATGAATGAGATAGACCCTCAATCATTTTAGTAATTTGAATATCATTTCTAGACTTATGACCCAAAAACCTAAAACAACCAGAATGCAGGATTTTTCTCACGTCCACTGTGGATACTGACAGTAGCCAGTCTGGTGAAGGTGGAGTAGACTTTAGAGCTGACTCTTTGGTGAAGAGATCAAAGCAAGAATATCTTGCCTTATGTTCTAACCCAAAATTAGACCATAAAAGGTGTGGAGTTTGAAAGATGTGATGACATCAGACTCAACAAAATATGGAAGACCAACTGGGGTTATACGATTCTTGGCATGACTGGCTGCAGAGACAGAAAAAAGATTCAAACCTTCATTCGACCTGCTTTTAGACAAAATGTGTTAGTTATTGATTTGAATGTATTATTAATAATTCAATTATTGTTACTTTAATGTACTAACTGGATTCTCTCAAAAAGAACACTAATGGCCTGAAACTCTGTTTAGGATAGAAGACTTGTCAAAGCAAGTATCCCACCTTAGACAACACTCTTGTTAAATGATCATTTGTACTATCTTTATTTATTACATATATACACAAATAATACATGTTACAATGTAATGAAAGAGGTTCTCTGCATTAATCTAATCACAGAGGAGCAGTGGAATGCCATTTACCTATGATACATGTTTTGATGGTGAGGGAAAATTACAGGATTTGTAATTAATTAATCAATCTAATTAATTGCATTTTAATCTCATATCTGCTAAAGGTACCCAAATAAAGAATTCGAATTCTAGGACATTACAAAATTGTATTGCGTGACTAATCAATTGAATACACTAAGAAGAGAAGAACTTGCCATTCAAAGGCCCTAGCAACGATGTGCTCGCTTCGCTCCCCTGAGTCGCGTCCATGCCTGTTGTCACCTGCTTTGACTAGCGACTCGGGCTGTAACGATACACCAAACTCACGATTCGGTTTGAATCACGATTTTTGGACCACGATACAAACCTAGATTTTTTCTTTCTAAATTAAACATTTTATTTATGTAACATTTCAATAACTTATGTATATGATACTTGTCTGATAGTATCAGAGGTGCAGTATTGTGGAGGGCGTGTCTATCTGATGGTCTGTTAACTGCACAGATCCCTCACTCAAATTAATGCAGAGAAATGTCCCACAAAACAACGTTACAGAACCAAATTAAGGTAACGTAGTAACTGTAACTGTCTTTGGCAAACAGTTAAAAATACCACAGCTGAAAGTGGAGAAGCGTCTTTCCTCCCGCCCGTCCTACAGACTCCTCCTCACATTTCTGCCATGCGTCTGTCGTCGGCAAAAAAAACTTTACCTCACTGAGTGTTTCTGATGAAAAAAAATCTCTGCGACGGTCAGCCATCGGTCAGGACCGAGACTTTAGTGAACTTTACCCCGGAAGATAGTCAGTCGGTTTTGATTGACAGGGGAGACACCGGGGAAACCCCTTGAAAACACACACACGTCATCATCATGACTTGTACCATCACGTCTCTTCAGGAGCCGCAGCTCCGGCTTTCTGTGTGAATAACGCAGCGGTTCGTCTTTACAGCGGTGCTTCGCTCTGTGTGAACAAACAACGGCGGAGAATTGGCGAACGACCGCTGCAGTGTTAATGTAGTGTTACTTACAGCTCATAGGGCTGATCTGGACTGGAAGTTGTGTCGCGAGACAGGTTCGTGGATCTGAGTGTCGCGATTTCAGCTTCGATACGTGTATCGCTACAGCCCTACTAGCGACGCAGGTGGGAAGTGACAAACATGTCCGGACAAGTTCCTCGGTGCTAGTGCTACAGTGACGTGGCACTGCCAAGTAGCCTACGGGTCATTCAATGGGCCAAATTTTAAATGCTCGCGCATTGAATTGCCACTCAGAATCTCAGAATTAATTGCGTTAATTTTTATAACGCGTTAATTTGCAGTGTAATTAATCAATCTAATTAAAGCGTTAAACTGACAGCCCTAATATAGATACATACATACATACATGGACAGATTAAAGTTATAGACCTGCAAAAGTTGACCAGAACAGGAAGACAGAAATTCAAACTTGTTTCAGAGATCAGCACTCATCCAGCAGCACATGGTTGCCCAGTTAAGGCCACAAAATTCAGCTGCTACTTTAGACAACAGTCAGATGTTTTCATCTTATCTGCTTTGATACTTTATTTTTAGAGAATAAATTATTAGAATATTCACTTTGTTGTAAATATGCCCCCCCTCCGGCTCACAGGTGTCCCATTTATGTCTTTAACAATCCCTCATCATGCCACAACTACACACTGCAAACTTCTGACAAGGTTCAAGATTCATTAGTCATCATAGAACACCACGGTTGCATGACAAAACACCAGCTGTAGTCCCTTTATGCTTCACAAGATAAAAATAAAATAAAAAATGAAACCAAAAAAAATAGCATACATATATTCGTGTATATATGTATATATACATAACATATATACATATATAAATATATATATCGTATATTGCTGTGCAAAACCTACACAAGAACAGTAAACGAGTTGATAAGGTGAGGATGGCAAGTGTAAGGCAAGTGCTACTCATACCTCATATTCCATATTTTTAAAAGTGCCTCACTTTGGTCTTCTCTACAGGTCAGTGCCCTTGTCCTTGTCAAATGATGGGGGTGGCATAAGAGGAGGTATTGATGCCAGTAACAGCTGTTGATTTACCTGCAGGAAGAGTCCTGGAGCTGCAGGAACACCAGAAGGCCAATTTTAATTTAATATCTGCTTACTAGTGTGCCAGTTGTGCAAAGTATGGACGCATTACACTGCACCATTCGTGTAATATATCACCAATTTCTGACTGGAACCAGAGATTATTCCTGTTTTTGAATTTGAATTTTTTAAAAGGTGCATGCTTGTCTGCAATAGAATTTAAAGTTTTTTATAAAAAGTCTAGGGCCAAGGATCAGGAATTTCTCATTATAAACCCAATATAACTGTTGAAAAAAGGAGACAAAAATATTTGTTCAGAGAAGTGTGTCTTTTGACAGTGATGCATGGTTTGGATCATTGTAACTTTGTGGCACAGATGCATGCCATTTGACTGTGGTCGCTGAAGTGGAGAGGAAAACCACCACTAGATTTACCTCAAACTCACTGTTGTGCTCCTTAAACCAATCCTGAACCATTTTTGCTTTATGGCACGGCACATTATCCTGCTGAAAGAGGCCACAGCCATCAGGAAATACCATTTCCATGAAAGGGTATATATGTTCTAAAACAAGGTAGGTGGTTTGTGTCAAAGTAACATCCACATGGATGGCAGGACCCAAGGTTTCCCAGCAGAACATTGCTCAAAGCATCACACTACCTCCGCTGGCTTGGCTCCGTCCCATTGTGCGCCCTGGTGCTATGTGTTCCTCCATGTAAGTGATGCACACACACTCGGCCATCCACATGATGTAAAAGAAAATGTGATTCATCAGATCAGGCCACCTTCTTCCATTTCTCCGTGGTTGATTTCAGATGCTCATGTGCCCATTGTTGGCGCTTACAATGGTGGATAGGGGTCTAGGGGACTGGTCTACAGCTATACAGCCCCATACACAACAAACCGCGATGCACTGTGTACTCTGACACCCTTCTATCAGAACCGGCATTAACTTCTTTCGCAATTTGAGCAACAGTGGCTCATGTTGGATTGGGCCACATGGGCCAGCCTTTGCTTCATATGTGCATTGATGAGCCTTGGCCAGCCATGATCTTGTCGCCGGTTCACCACTGTTCCTTACTTGGACCATTTTTGGACTCAAAATTAGTCTGCTGGAATCAAACTTAGAAAAGTACTTCATCATCTTCAACGATAAGGAGGCTGTATTGTTTTCCTTCAAGAGATTAATTTAGAAACTTCCAGTCACATTAAACTAAAGAGGAGATGGGTTGGTCAGGTATTTCATTCAAGGGAAAATACAAGGGTGAAGCAGTTCCGATTCACAAATCTTTTACCTCAAACGTCTCAATCTCTCATCCTGTTGGGAAGTTTGTTTTTCATAACCGAACAGCTGTATGATAGTCCAGCCATTTTTGCTAATGTTTACGGTTCTAACTGGGACAGTGACAGTTTTTCTGATTAATTTTGACACAGTTGACATGTCAACACACTTTCGTGTCATGGGGGAGATCTCAACTGTTGGCTTGACTCTGTCTTAAATTGCTTATCTATTACAACTGGTCTGCCTTTGAGGTCTTCCGAGATCAGTTTTATCCTATGTTTATATCTTAGCTACATATATACATACACATATCAAAATCATATAGTCCCTTGATGTATAACAAATGTGTTGGTGTAATTTAAGAAGCCATTGATTATATGGAGAAACCAAATAGGATTATGTTCAATAAAATCACTATAAATTCATTGATAACATAAAATAACTTTAGCAGATCAAGGTTACCATGTAGTCAGTATGTCCTACCTGATACTAGAAGTCATTATGATAGTACTACACAGAGCTTTAAAAAATAATTTAAAAAAGCGAATGTGGTGTTTTAAAATGGTATACAATAAAAAAAATGTTCAACCCCCACTCATTTTCCCAACTCACAAACTGAGGAAAGGTTTTTTACAAGTTCATGGTCTTTATTTTGTTTTTAGAAGATACAAAAAAACAAAACAGCTTTTCATTAAATATTGCATGAATAATGAAACCAAAATGACAAAAGAGTTAGCTAAAAAACTAACGGTCACTGTGCGGATTGAAATACCTTTTTCATGCAGTCACTACTGTTCAAGGAAAGCATTTCACACTGCCTTTATAACACAAATATAATTATCTATCATGAATATCACAATTACGTTTTGTGACAAGGAATATTTTGTAAGAGGTTTATATTTTGGAACTTCTATATAATAATAATAATAATAATAATAATTCATTTAAATTATATAGCGCTTTTCAAGGACCCAAAGTCACTTACAGAGATAGGTATATCTTTGGTAATGTCATTTATCAACAAATGTGTCAATAATAAGCTATTAATAAAAGCAACTTTTGCTCCTTCAGAAAGAAACTTTCTACCAACAAATGTTGTTTTATCAACAAAAAAGGGAGTCTCAGACCATCGGTTTGGTAGGTGATGCTAATACTGTATACACCTAAGTGATTGGTAAGATCCCATAAAACAGTTATTTTGCTAAAAGAAAAAGGCAACAAATGTAAGGGCTCAGAAAATCAGACAGGTTGGATGATCATTACTAATAGAAGAAAAGGCCAGAGCCATGAGAATAAAACCCACATTGTAATAAAAAGTAGTTTCTCAATTAAATGAGAGGTGGGTTGACACATGCAACTCAAGCTGTTCTTATTGTTGGCTTATTACTGACTTTAAAAAGCATTAGTAAGTATTATTTAGCATTAACCAAGCGTACTTTGTAAAAAATATTCCTTATTGGAAAGTAGTACCATAATTTATTATGCAGGTAGCAACTACGTTTATCAGACTGACTAATTTAAAAAAAGAAATAGCTCAGTAGCTTATAGCCAATAGATATATCTAGTCTATATCTAGTAGTCTAGGTGATTTTTCATAAAAGCATGAAACTTGGTACAGCTGTAGTCTAGGGTCCTGGACATTTTCAGAGATGGAGCCCTCGCACAAACGCCTCATGGCAGCCACTATTGCCATGAGGGAGCTGCCTATTCACGTGAACAGTTAATGTTGAATTCACTGACACAGTGAGAAGGAAACTAAAGACCATATAGCAATTGGAACACAGCAGTCAACATGCCACTTAACATGTTGACCTGTGAGTACTCAGTAATCATAGGTCTTCAAACTGGACCTTCATTTTGACCTCAACTTCACACCTGTAAAGATTTCATGATGTACTCACAGACAGACATATTTGGGGCGGCTGTGGCTCAGGGGTAGAGCCAGCATCTTGTTATCGGAAGGTCGCTGGTTCAGTTCCCCTGGTCTGCATGTCAAAGTGTCTTTGGGGCACAATACTGAACACCAAACTGCTCCTGATCTGCTGGTCGGCACCTTGCATGGCAGGCAACGCCATTAGTGTATGAAGGTATCTATTACTACTACTACCACTACTACTACTACTACTAGAGACAAAGAGTGTCTGCTAAATGCTCCTTAATGTAAAATGTAATATAAACATATCACCTGGGAAAGTAATCCAAACGGCTTCTGTGGCTGGTTCCTACTACAGTAGGTGTCACCAAGACCACATTTTGCCATGATGACGCACACAGATGCACATGTACACACGGACTCCCAAGGTGAAATATAACCATCCACATTGTCAAGTTTTCACAGTATCTGAAAACCTTTAAACTATAAATGTAATATTCAATTCAATATCCAATACAGTGTGAACCTGGCATCTAAGCTGAAAACAATTACAAATAACTTGTAATCTTTGTTGATTCTGGCTCCTGTGGAGAAGTGGGTGAAATATTTCCTTACGTCGGAAAGATCTTGGTCTGGCTAGAACCAATGATTATTTTCAGCAGGTCTGTAAATAGGCCAGCCCCCTCCCTTATTGTTTCTTTGATTTGCACCCGTGACATCTTTTGGGGGCTCAACAGTAAAACCAGCGCCCTGGTACAGCCCCCACTGTCCACAATAGTTCACTTGTTTGCGAAAGTCACTTCTCTGATGTCATCTGTTCAATTGCACCATTCACTTCACAGCAGGTGTGATCCCATTGATGGTCTCCAGTTTTACCTTATCTCATGTACACCTGTAAAGTTTTATGACTGCATCTTACACACCATCAAGTTGACCAAAATCTGTTCTCAGATTCTTTTTAGTTGCTAAAGTCATATTTGGGGAAAGCGTTAGCCTAATCCTTGGACTGGCAGTGCTCCCCCCCTCCCCCATTAACACCACTAAGGGGCCCCTGAGTAAGACTTTTGAACCCAACTGTTCCAGTGGCTGGCAGATCAGGTTGTAGTTGTACTTCACAGCTTTCAGGTGAGAATGGTAAGTGTTTCAATGTGATCAGGGCATTCCTGAACAAGAGAGCTTTGCTCTCAGTGAAACTGGATTAAATACATTAAGGTTAAAAGGTTAAATATATAAAATAAATAGTGTTCTACTTTTTTCAGTCGTTATGTTAACAGGGTCAATGAATAAAAGGATTAAGCTTTTAAAACTTTTCCCTTAATTCACCATTAAAGTGTAACTCTCACCAAAAAGCAACCTAGGCTTTATTTGTGAATGTATACGAGTCAAACCTCTGTGTAAAAGCAGAATTACGACGAAAGAGGCACTTTTAAGATTTACCGTAGTTTTGTTTTCAGGCAAGCTAATTTTCAATGGAGTGCAGGGACACTCTTAGGCTAGCATCAAAATCGCTATTTTTAAAACACACAACATCAGGGTTTCCCCCAGAAAAACTTGCTTTGCCCGGTGGTAGGTTGGAAGGGCGGCCCACCAGCGGTGAAGCATGTTTTTATTGTGACAGGGGCCTGACACAGGCCAGCAACTGACTGATGGCAGTGGGAAACAGATTCATGTTACCCACTGCCATCAGTCACTCGTAGTAGAGTTTAGGGTGGTTCCATACTTGCCTATAAGTAGTGCAAGGAGCTTCAATAAAAGCTCTATGGCTTGTGATCATGTCAGGAACCTGAGACAGCGCAACATGCTTTGATATCTTGTGTAAACTATGACAAGATCTACTCAGAGAATTGCAAGAAAATGTGGGGTCAAGCAGGAGGGGACACCAGTCTGTATAGCAGGATATAGTGCACTAAGGTGCTAGTCCCATAGATGGCAGCAATGCAACTTTTGCATGCCGGCTGCCATAAAACCCAGGAGAGGAAGAAGAAGAAGAAGAAGAAGAAGACTTATTAAAACAGCTACCGTCAGAGCTTATCTAACGCTGAATTTAATAGCGGCGTTTTACTAAACCACTGTGAAATTAGCGCACGTATTATTGTTCATCTTTTCACGTATTGCAAAACAAACAACACAAAACTTACCATAATTGGTCAGGTACTGTCACCCGCTGTACAACCTAATTTGGATTAAATCCGCGGGCTCTATGTTTCCCATCGCGGCACAAAGAAGGCTGCTCTGCCACTGCAGCGGACGAGCTAACATCCATGCTACATCCATGCTAGCTGCCTCATCGAGCCGTGGCCCAGCCAACGTCGCGCCGCTGCACACCTGGTCAACAGGTGAACCAGCGGGTTCAACGTCTCCACCTTTGTTCATCCGTCTTCAGAAGAAAAAGTCGTTTTTGGCTTTTTCTCGTTATGTTCAATCAAAGGTAGCCTAGTTAGCGTGTAGTGACAGTAGCAGTGGTTTGTGGGCGTTAGGTGATGAAAAGACACCTGACCTCAGACCTGCCATATGTTCGCGTTTTTTATTTAAAAAAATAAACATAAATACACTGGGGGAAACCCTGAACATCAAACACAAAAAGTGTTGATTCCCAAGTGCGACCTTACAGGTAGGAGAATAATGGTGGACCTCCTACCTGTTAGGTCGCACTCGGGGATCGACACTTTTTGTCGCGCGCCGGAGATGCAGCAGCTAACGTGAGTCATTCAAAAACCTTCTTTTTAGTAAACGCTGTGTACACAAACAATGTTCTAAATGGTCGTGTTCATGTGTAGAGACCCTAGTGATACTACGAGCAAAGTTTCATGTTGTGTCGAGTGCGACCTAACAAGTAGGAGGTCCACCATTACTCCACCATTACTCTCCTACCTGTTAGGTCGCACTCGGGGATCAACACTTTTTGTGTTTGATGTTGTGTCGAGCATTCTAAGTGTTTTAAAAATTGCTAGCCTAAGAGTGTCCCTGCACTCCATTGAAAATTAGCTTGCCCGAAAACAAAACTACGGTAAATCTTAAAAGTGCCTCTTTCGTCGTAATTATGCATTTACACGAAAGTTTGACTCATATACATTCACAAATAAAGCCTAGGTTGCTTTTTGGCAAGAGTTTCACTTGAACTGTTCAACTGAAAAAATTATGATGTAGTATGGTATAATTGTAATCCTTGACCATCAAAACATAGAGGTAGACATTATCTTTTCTGTGTTATCATGTTTGGTTCAGGATACATGTAAGTAAATAAATAAATAAATACCCTCAGTTACTGTGGAAAGTAAAATGGCCACCGTGGCTGCCATAATGTGTTGATGTGATGGCGTCATCTCTGAAAATGTTCCGGGCCCCAAACTGTAGAGCTGTACCAACTGTCATGCCTCTATGAATAAACCCTAATTTTCACTGGATACGTGTCCGCTGTGTTACGGCTCTGATCCTGTTTTGCTCCGCCGTCCACCATCTGGCAATCCCTACCGGTTGCGTTTTGAGTCCGCCACTGTACAGTACAGTAGACAGCTGGTGTTGCGAGGCCGAGGAGTTCCCGCAATAATCACATGATCACTCACGACCGCAGTTATAGGTCTGTGTTATAAAAACAACAACAGGAAGTGTTCCCGATTGAAGGATTAGCAGAAGAGCTTGTATTTGTCTCTTTTTTTAGATTTGTGTGCTGGTGTCGACACGGATTGTTTTATTCTGAAAAGTAACCGGATGTTATATTGTTATTTTGGTGCTTGACTTCCTTGGTGCTAAATTCAGCTGAATTGCTGCGTCGTGCTCCGGCATCCGCCAGATATAGAAGTCCTGTGTATCTGTACCCGAGGGCTCCGGACTGCCGGAGCTGGGATGGAGCATGGAAATGGTGGAAATTAACACATAGACTAAAGTGAAACCTATCAGCTCCGCTGGCGTGGCGGAGACGTAGCGCAGCGGACACGTATCCAGTGGAAATTAGGGGTAAGTGAGCAATTCTCCTCAAATTTGGCCCTATCTACTATCCGGACTACACATAGCTATATCCTTTTTGACTCGTTTAGTTATAATCATATCATTTCCAGCAAGTTTTACTCTGGCATAATTGTTAACCATCCAACATGAGGCCTCTATTTGTCCTGACAAATGCAATAAGAAAGGTTGACCTCACCCACCCTACTAGCGCAACCCAAATAGTGTTAGATACACTGTAAGTTCTGATTCATTCACAGTCATGGTTACCACCATCTGAATATAGAAAAAAAATTAAGGAAATCTTAAAAAAAAAAAAACCTAGAAGAATTTAATGGCCAAGTATTCAGTACACCAATACAATCACATACCTTTTTAAAGAGGAAAATCCAAGTAAGTGGTGTTTTGTGATGGCTAGAACTGTCCTGAGTTGCAATAAATCAAGAGAAATTACAGGGTAAAACACAAAAAGTCTCAACAGCTTGGCTCCACTGAAATCCATTGCAAAGTCTTTAGTCACATAAAGATATGTGACAGGACTGCTGCTGCTGCCATTTATGCTGCTGAGAGGTTTGACCGTATGGAGTCCTCTCGTAACTGACGGTGCTTCCCAGTGTCATGCTCTTCACTTTGTGTGCGACGCTCAATGGTAATCCTGTAGTTTTTTCTGTCAAGGAATGAATTACATTAAGGATTTTTTTATTTTTCTCAATCCATTTGCTCTTCACAATTATTGCTTTATCACAAAATCTTGTTCACAAAAGCATTTGACAGTTACAGAGCAGCAGCTATTACAGAATTTTAGTTCTTATTTGTTAGAGAAAATCATTACTTTTTGGTGTTAAATGACTCAATCTGTGCATGTGCTGTACTTTCATGAACAGCCATGTACAAGTTTTATTTTGTTTTGTTTTTTAAACGCAATACACAGTTTAAGAGACATGTGGACATCTTGTGCTGTCAATTCCAAATAAAAGATTTAGGTATGACAGGATAATGGCTAACTGAAGCTCAATCTCTGTGATTTGACTTTTGTTGCAGTGATGCATCTGCATCACTAGTTCGATTAACATGTGATTAAAACCAACACTGTAGATGAACTATGAAAACAAGACCTGACATTGCAAAGCCACTGACTTATACAGTCAATCAAGCTATTTTCAAATTTAAACAGCATAATGTAACTTTGTATAACCCTAAAATATCAGCTTCAAAATCATTGCGATGGTACAGCTTCTATTAATAGGGTGAATGGTGTCTCTGTCACTGCCTCTCTGCCACAGTTACTCAGAGTCTATAAGTCTTTGAGTAGGAGGGTAGGTAGACCAGTTTAATTGACAGCTGAGCCCACCAATTGTACTTGACAGACAGCACTTGAATGTGATCATATCAGTATATATGAGAAGATAAATATCACTTATTCTTACCTGAAAAAGTAGAATGCAATAAGCATTGCCGATCCCAGAACAGCCCCCACTATGACTCCAGTTAAAGCTGATACTCCTAGTCCACCTGTTTGAAATCACAGTCATTGGTTGAAACATGTACTCCACCATACATAATGCAAATAACATAGAAATTCAGAAGAAGTCAAATTTTCCAGGTTTGACTGGACATCAGTATTAATTTACATGACTTGGCCGGTTTCTCTGCATGTGCTTTATATCTTCCCTTCAGAGTGAAGTGGTCAGTGTTGAAGGCAGGCAGCAGCTGAAAAGTTCCATTAACACCAAAGTAGTTGGCCACCACCTGTAAGACCATGTACCATATTATCATCCTGTTGAATTTCAAATAGCACATTTGTCAACTTCTGACTGTAAAGTTAGCTCAGTCTTAATGTTGGATCTAAGGTTTTTACCTTACCTCATACGTTCCTGCCTCAACATTTGTCATAGCCATCAAAGAGAAATCCCCATTTCTGTCACCATTGTCATCCATGGATACCTGGCCTGCGATGCCTGTCCACCACCATGAAAACAATAAGAATATCAATTAGAAGTCACTTTTTGTCCAGCTGATAGTAAACTCAGATAGCTTGCCCTACCCTAACTCTAATGGCCAGTACATACAGTTTTTATCCTGAGACATGCCAGGCTGACTGTAACATCAAGTACACAGATTGTGGAAGGAGCTCATTGCTCTCAGTATTGCAGTTGAAAGAAAACAATTTGGGGAGATAGATGGAAATAGACAAGGCCACCAAAGCTGAACAATTTTCCTTTGTGCACACAAGCTGGTAAAAAATAAAGATGTTTAAACTAATTGTTTCTGTAAATTGCAAAGATAGTATTGAATGGTTAAAGTAACAGATTATAATTTTATTTTGTATCGCCCTGTTTGCCAATGTTATTTTTCAATAAAAAAAGAAAATTGCATAAAGCAAGCCAATCCACTTTTCCATGTTGATAAGAGCATTAAAATGTGAAAAAATAATGGGACAAAAGTAAATCAAGGGGCATTTAGAATAGATACAAATGTGCGATTTATTGCGATTAATTGTGAGTTAACTTTGACATTAATGTGATTAATAGTGATTAAATATTTTAATCGACCCAATCCCCAGACGGTGACTCTAGCCATGGGGACATGGAATGTCACCTCGCTGGGGGGGAAAGAGCCTGAGCTGGTGCGGGAGGTTGAGCGGTACCGGCTAGAAATGGTCGGGCTCACCTCCTCGCACATCTGGGCTCTGGAACCCAACACCTTGAGAGAGGCTGGACTCTCTTCAACTCTGGAGTTGCCCGCGGTGAGAGGCGGCGAGCTGGTGTGGGCTTGCTTATAGCTCCCCCGCTCAGCCGCCATGTGTTGGAGTTTACCCCAGTGAACG
>CAEMYA010000307.1:416008-431668 GCA_903131615.1 Diplodus sargus | reverse complement strand
GTTTGAATTAAGTTTCTATATTGAAAATGTGGAAGAAGTTAGGTGCCAAAGAGAGTGGCAGAAGAAATGTGTAGAACAACATCTATGCTGACTCAGCATTCACGACTACAACAGGACCAGGTCAAACCCTATGTGGCTGGAACGCTTCTAGTCATGATGCAAAAATGTGACAAATTTTTCAGTCGTACATATTTACAATATGGATTCATGGATATAAAATGCTCATGTGCCAAAAAACAAAAAACTCCTGAATATCCCTTTGTCAGCATGTGGTAAATGAGGAGTGAGTTGAGTGGTTATTACATTTACAATTTACATTAATATTTTTTTTCTATAGGCTTTTTATTCACTGTAGCCTTAAAACTATGTATTTTTGAGAGGTACACATTATTTCCTGTTGATGTATTTTACACATTTCCATTGAAGCTCAGCTATATCCCATTCTGAGTTCTACATTTAATTTTTCCAATGTATTTTTTTTAAATGCTTTCAGTTTGAGCATTTCCATTTCAGCTTTTGGATTTACAAGACTTGAACTCGAAGTTTGGCAGTCTATTGAATTCAGTGCTGGAACCCCCCTGCTTTTTAGCAATACCACTGCTCACTCTCTTCATTCCATTGCTGCTCTGTCTCTCTCTGTCTCCCTTGTTGAGGTGTGGAGTTGGTGGCAACTTCTAGTAGTATTTTAATATAAAGTCCTGCATTGTATGCCTCTAAATTAAGGTTTAATAATAATATAAGCATTGTCTTCCATCCCCTTCTCATTTTTTCTAAGCAACAGCTTGGTCACTCTTCACTCTTCAACATGAAGACTATGTGGGGATCCGATCGGATACTTAGCCTTGACTAATATTTTCCTGGATAATACAGCTGCATTAAGAAAAAAGTACCTGCATCCAAGCTGTTCCTAAGTAATAGTTGTTTTTTTTTTGTATTTTGTTGAAACAAAGTAAATACTTTCATATGGCTCTTTCTTATTCTGCATATGCTATTGCAACATTGGCCTACCATCTTCCTTGTGTTAGCAGGTGAGTCTGTGATGCTGCACTGTGACAGCAGACCCTCGAGTACAGCCAGCTAAAGTGTGTGGGAGAGGCAGCCCACGCTTGGTACCTCCATATCATCCACAGCTTTTTTCATATTTGTTACATTGTCACATAAAATGACGTGGATGCGTTGCTTGTCTATTTCACAGCGTTCAGCATCTCCTCGATTGCCTGTTTTACATACTTCCTGTATGAGACCCACGAAACTAGTGCGCATACGGCACGTTGTAACCCGAAAGTGGAGTCAACGTAATGTAATGCCGAGATGGTAAGACATACTGGGGATTCAAAAACTCTAGATGACAAAGAAAACCCTGATCCTCTACCACAGAGATGAGCTGGTTATCCAGAGCGATTAATTTAATTACCATCTTTGTAATATTTTATCGTACCAAATGTTTAGTATTAAATGCAGCTCTTTTGTTACCCCCTTCTAAAACGGTCGTATTGTAGATGTTACATGTCTCTGCTGGACTCTTTCGCTTTCTAATTTAAGTTATTTCCACACTGTAGAACTTTTTACCCACAGGTTTGCAGGAGCAATGTTACGTGCGTGTCTGAGTTCTGGCACCAATTTCTTCTCTGGGTCCACATTTAATACTGCAGATACCCGATCAGTGGAAAAATGCCCATATCTGCCCCGATCCTGCAGATCATAGAGGAGGAGCATACAGGTTAAAGCGAAACTCTCGCCAAAATGCAACCTAGGCTTTTTTTGTGGATGTAACCGAGTCAAACCTTCTTGTAAAAGCATAATTGCGACGAAAGAGGCACTTAAGATATTAAAAGATAGAAGAACGTGGATGAGAGTTAAGGTGGACCGCTATTGTCTTCCGGCAACAACTATCCACGCGATAACTCGTGAATTTTCCGGCTTTTGATTTTTGTATTGTTTCTTATATGAGGTTCCTTTTCAACTTCAAGGTCAACATTGTTTTTCGCTAACGACAAAACAACAAATTATCCGTGCATTTATATGGAACAAAGCTTTAGGTGCGTTCCAACTTAACTGTTCTCCATGTTAAGTCGCATTTGGAGATCGATACTTCACAGCTGCCATGACGACGGCTAGCGGAACAAGCAACTGCTAACATGAGTTGTTCAAAAACTTTCTTTTAAGTAAACTCTGTGTACACAAACAATGTTCTCAATGCTCGTGTTCAGGTGTAGAGACCCTGGTGATACTACGAGCAAGGTTTCATGTTGTGTATATAGAGATTTTGATGCTATCATAAACATGCCTGTAGCATTCACCGAGTTTGACCCAAAAATGAAAAAACGGTAAATCTTAAAAGTGCCTCTTTTTTTATTTCGTCGTAATTATGCTATTACACAAAGGTTCGACTCAGGTACATTAAAAAGAAAGCCTAGGTTGCATTTTGGCAAGAGTTTCGCTTTAACAGAATCAGCAGACTGTTAGACCGTTTCAATAATTTAAGCAGTATAAGCTCAAAAGTTTGACATAAAAAAAACCCTTGAAGATGTCTGACAACGTAGTTATATCATAAATGGCTGCTTCCATCCCCAAATAAATTTATAAATTAGGGAATTAATCTTTTCCCTCTATTTGGAGGGTGAAGTTCACTGTAAAATGACACTTTTCAGTATTGGGTCATTCAGTACCAACCAACTTTCAGCACATCCCGTCCATTTCATGGAATTTCTTTAAAAAAAATGTTAAAACTTCTATTATATTCAGGAGACTTTTAAAACTACTTTAGCTGTACTACCATTTCTTTTTTAATAAAGATTTTTTTAAGTTTGGCCCTTAGAGCTAAAATTCATTATATTATATTATTATTTTATGAGATTCTTAGTTTATTCTTTGTCTATTCTCATATTATGCCTAATAAGCCTCAGTAACTGTTAATTTTTTGCAGTATTGGGTTGATTTGTCCAGAACATTCTCAATATCCTAAGGATGATTTGGGAGAGTATTCACCTAAATTGCTGTTTCGGAAAGTCTACATTAATCATAAGTCAGCAGCCAGCCCGTGGACCATCAGGCTAGTTCACCAAACTTTACAAACACATCTACGCAATAAGCAAATGGCATGTGTATAGCCATGCTATAGACATATCCATTTAAGTTATATATTTAGTCCAAAACACAGTATTCCCTTATTAAAGGTGACATAATAAAAACATTTTTTTAAAACTAACTGCGATCACAGTTGCTTTTTCATGCTCTCATAAAGCCCCCCTAAATTCATAGCAGATGCCATTAACCCTCTACAGCAGTGATCCTGACGTGGCAGCTGTTTCATCAAATGACTGATGTATCGTGTACCCAATGAGTATTCAAATCCAGTAATATGTAGTTTATATTAGTTTTTAAGCCATGAGCTTGGAAGTGATGCAAATTTATCTAGTTTCAGGTTTCACTCTTCGATTTGTTGTTTGTTTGTTGTAGCTTGTTTTTCACTATTTGCTAAACATGAAGTTAGTGTAAATAAGAAATTTAATACGATAATAATAATGAGTTTTTCCTGTTAGCCTCAGGCAGGGGTATTTTGCTAGGTTATAAAATGGCTTTTTTTGCCAGACCATGGACATTTCCCCAGAAAAACGTGTTAAGTGTCCATTTTCAGTAATATTGTTATTAATATAATAATATAATATGTTAAGTTTGAACTTGGATCATGTCAGACTATATGATGTGGACATGTGTTTTCCAGCTAATAGGTGCCATTACAGGTCATCTGCAGGCTTATTTTTGAATTAAACAATATAAGAAAACTTTGAAAATAATTCAGTGTGTTCAAACTCCTATAGATTGATGCCATAATAACCTACATAGCTTTTCAAAAGAGCCAAAAATATGAAGCCAGAACGATGACATTAAATTTGGCATCCAAAAAAAAAATTGCCATTGAAAACAAAACCAGTACTGAAAAAGGAATCATTGGCATTGAAACATTTGTATTGAAAACATTTGTATTGGCTTTAGAACAAGTTTCGGCACTGAAAAAAGAAACTAATTAAAATCTGAAAATCGTATTATTTTATTGGGATTTTTTTGTATTTTTCAATGACAATCTTCAGATTTTTTCTTCATGTCAATTTTTTTTCAGTGACAGATTTTTTTACAATGTCAGTTTTTTTTCCAGTGTCACTGATTTTCAGTTTCAACTTTCTGCCACTGTTTTGGCGTTGAGAGGGAGGGGCAAGTAGAGCGTGGTTTGCATATCATTAGAGAAGGTAATGGCTGCAGCCTGCGGGAAGGCGGAGCTGGACGGTCCAGCCACAATAGCATTTTACGGTCCGTGTGCCGGCCGTCTCTGGGCAACACAGAGTCCAACTACCTCGCAAACTTTTCTTCAAGCTCTCTCCTGATGTGTCCAAGTCTCTGTATATCTGTTTCTGTCGCGGAGCTCCCAAGCTCCGGTCCCTATATGCCTATGGAGTGCGGTAATAGCACGGAGCTAACGAGCGTACGCAGAGCATTAGCCTCAGTTGTGTCGTTCCGAGCCGGGGCTGCAGCGCCGACAGCAGCGCTCCGATCTGCTCCTCGAGCTCTGTACCACCATACCGCTGTACACGCATACAGGGACCGGACAATAAAGGAGAGTGCTTGGAGAAACGTCAGAGAGGAAGTTGGACTACCTGCTAAGTTATGAAAATATGTGTCTGTTACTTGATTACAGCCGTCTGTTGTACTTTACTATGAACCACAGTAGCACAATCACAGCTGACTTTCCCCGCATACTAGCTTGTTGAGTTTAGCATGAATAGTGATATTATTCACATGAACTGAGTTTATGGGGGAGACAGTGTCTCTGTATGCGTGTACAGCGGTATGGTGGTACAGAGCTCGGAGAGCAGACCGGAGCGCTGCTGTCGGCGCTGCTGCCCCGGCTCGGAACGACACAACAATTGAGAAAAGCCTGCTGTTGTACTGTTGTGCTAACTGGGGCTAATGCTCCGTGCTCGGCGCCCCGGAGCTCATTAGCTCCGTGCTACTACCACACTCCATACGCATATAGAGACCGGAGCTCAGGAGCTCCGCGACAGAACCAGATACACAGAGACTTGGACACATCAGGAGAGAGCTTGAAGAAAAGTTCGCGAGGTAGTTGGACTCTGTGTTGCCCAGAGACGGCCGGCACACGGATCCTAAATGGTATTGTGGCTGGACCGTCCAGCGCTGCCTAAATCGTGATGCATGCTGGTTAAATTGTATCCACGATGACCTGGATGGGAGTGGTTTCTGCTCCGCATTCGATGTCACATGACCTTAAGTTATCGCGGGAGCAAGGTGGCTGCAGAGCAGTAGCGCAGTTGTTCTCCAGGTACTGCGCGACCCTAGACCCACCTTCATGACGTCAGGACTTTGCTCTAATTGGCTCTCATGTACGCTGACGTATATGACGTGTGTTTCGATGAATTTCCATATCCATAAGCGCCTCTTTTCTACTCAAGTATCACATACTTTAAGATAAGTAGCAGCCGTGTGGCCGCAGCTATGGGATAGTAAACATGAATAAACCTATAAAATCCTTCATGTAACGCAACAACCCTGAAAGATGTCGTCAATAAACTGCTCAGTTCTGTCAGCTTAGGGTGATGATGGAGAAGTGGTTAACTGCTGTGTCCAGTTTTATCTGTACTATCCACTCTTATTAACCCTTTCTGTTCCGTCACATCAACAATACAAAGAATTATCCTGAGCTATTTTGCGTGTGATGAGACGGCGCAGCGGGACAACAAGGCATCTGATTCAGTCATTTGTTCTGATTACTGTATTTCATTCATTCAGTGAAATGTATTTCATTCATTGTGAATAATGTTGCTATACATCATCTTATGTGTCTATAGTTATGCCTATTTGTTAAATATAGTCAGCAAATTCCCCTCAGCTGTGATATAATCATGCATCTAAGCACAGTTGTCATCATAATAATGAATAACTGTTGTAATTGCATTGTATTGTTATTGGGCAAGACTTACTATAATGTACTGGATAGACAAAGCTCAAATGTATTTAATGGTGACATTACAAGGAAAACAGAACATGAGCATTTACAGTAAGACAACATTTAGGCTATTCATCTACTGTTGATGCGCCACTGTGTGACCGTTTTGAAGTGAAACAATTACAAAATATCCAAATTTGAAGTTGTTATATATAAATATATTTTGTTGATTTTCCTCAAACATTAATTGAATTTTAATTTCCTCCTCTTCTTCCTAGACAAGGAAGGCAAACACCGCAAGCTCAGCCAAGTCACGTCACATCTACGGGAGGAGAGAGTGTCCGACTTCATAGCAGCGTTTGTACCCTGCCCCTGCAGTCGCCATCAGATCTCGCTGATGCAGTCAGTCAGCAGGAGTTCAACTTGAACGCGCCTATTGCCTTCTCAAATGATATGCAAACCACACTCTACTTGCCCCTCCCCTCAGGCCCCTCCCTCTAGACGCCAAAACAGTGACAGAAAGTTGAAACTGAAAATCAGTGACACTGAAAAAAAACTGACAAAGATCGTCATTGAAAAATACAAAAAAATCCCAATAAAATAGTAAAATTTTCAGATTTTAATTATTTTAATTAGTTTCTTTTTTCAGTGCCAAAACTTGTTTAAATGCCAATACAAATGTTTCAATGCCAATGTTTCCTTTTTCAGTACTGGTTTTGTTTTCAATGCCAATTTTTTTTTTGGATGCCAAATTTTAATGTCATCGTTCTGGCTCCATACAAAAACCATTCCTGTACTGCATATGGTTAATCAACAGCTTTGAATTTACTTGTATACTTGTACTATGTATACAATCATACAGTGTGACTGATTTATTCAACTTCAGCTCAGTTGCCAAGAGGTTAGAACATAGAGCTGATGTCCATACGCTGGACAGTAACATCACTGGGTCGAACTGGCAGTGTGAGGCAGTTCTCTGCATTTCCAGCAACTGGCATCTAGTTGCTATAATTTTTGGTCAGTTATCCTCTTTTTCTATGATTTATCTCACTTCTTCTTTAAACAAAATGGAGCAAGCTGAAGTAAATCTGCCTACCTTTGTGAAGACTGAAATCTGCTAACTGCTGCTTTCAGCTTAAATTTTGAGTGCAAAAGGGCTTGACCTTCATAGATTTCAATGTTTGGCTATGTTTTAAAATTATGTTTATAAAAGCGCCACAGAGTAACAGAATGCTGACTGCAAAATACCAACACAATAAGTGAAATTGGCAAAAAGGACCAGGTTTGTTGTGAATATACCTGAGGCCAGAACCGCTTCCTGCCATACCATACATTTGGACCATGATAAAGTCATATACAAATGCACTGCATTATAACGATGTTATTTAGAGTGCATTAACAATTGTGAGTTTGTTATTCTGGACCTGCCTGTGTTCAACAGTTAGATAATGACATGGCTTTTTCACATGTTGACAATCAGTCGTGTGTGAGTGCATGTGCCCCAGCAATTGGTTCAGTTCCATCTACCTCAGTATGTCTTATGCACAGGAAACATCTCGTTTGTGACAGTAGGCACCCACAAAGTGAACCCTGGTGCACTGGCTATGTGATGCCATCACACAAGCTTACAATGCAGAGGGAGTGGAGACTCCACAGTGCATCACACTCTGTGAGAGCCTCACCTTCATCTACAGCCCTTCTAGGAGGGATGACAGTGGCAGACACCTCGGGATTCTCCACGCTCTATCATCTTGATGTGTCTGAGTAACTTGAATCATTCAGTTTCAAACATGCTAGATGACAGATGCTGCAGCTAGCATGTATTATTTCTAATTAGACAGTACAGCTGTAGACATGACAGAAAACTGGGAGAGAGAGGGAATAACACACAGCTAAGAACTGAACCAAACGACTTTTGTACATGGGGTGCACAGTCTCCCAGGTGACCGGGGCACCACGCATCTGGCACTTTTACGCACATGCCAAACTGTCATCTCTAATCCCATCATTATGGATTAGTGGGCTGCCTGGGGGACCATTAGAGTTTGTAATTACTGTCCCACCCTTTGGCAGTGTCTGTGCTGTGTTGAGGGAGTGTAATGTTAGTTGGCCACTTTTTTCCACATGATGCCTTGTCCAACCTGGGTATTGACCATCAGCTTTGCCCTTAACCCATGCAACAGTTCTATATGGTGAATCATAACACCAGATTCTATGAGTGTAGATATAGCCCTCTATGACCCAGGCCCTGAGCTCCATCGGTCTTAGCTGAAGAAAATGCTGAATTTAAGGAGAGCTCAGGTGACTTAGTCATTTTATCCTGGAGGAGCAGATTTGAGGGGGCTGTTGCAGGGGCACAAGGGCAAGAAAGAAAATCTTCATGACTGCACATGCACACAGGGATAAACCCCATAGTGAAAGCTCTTAGAGGGCTACACTTCCTCTCAAAAAGAGCCTGAAGTTAGAACACCTTACTAACGTTGTGAGATTGAACCCCGTTAAGGACAGCATTGAGTAGGTTGAAGGTCAAAGTAAAACAGACACACAAGTGCTCCAAATCTCCTGGCTGAGGCTTCAAAACACAGTCCTTCTGATAAAACCCCTCCTTTAGACACCTTAAGGCTTTGGGGTTCATTCACAATTAAAAACTGCATGTATCTCACAAACACAAATAAGCAATCATACAAAAACACCAACTCAGAGAGTATGAGTCATCTCACCTGAGGATACAAAGGTCCTGGATTCACACACTATTGGTTTAAAGTAGGTTGGTTGGTTGGTTGGTTGGTTCTGTTGAATGTTTATTGTCTAGTATCTGACAATATATAATTGTATTTTATAAACCATAATAAACCTTCAGGTTTGTTTTGGGTTCTGTTCTAAGGAGAATACTCTTAAAATTGTAAATTCAACATTATTATTATTGTTAAATAGATATTTTGATCATTATCGACATTGATCAATATAAAAAGACATATCGTGATAACACTTTTGGCCATATCGCCCAGCCCATACACATCTGAATTATCTTGATGCCTCTGAACCTGATGCAGTGCCAACTGGGGCTCAAAATGTTGCGCTCTTGCTAAATGAATTACAGAAAAACTGAACTGAAAAGGAGCATTCTATAATATTCAAGTTTTTGTGGAAGAGATAGTAACCAAATACGTAGGTGAATTATGCCCCAACATAGCAGGTGCTGAAGGAAGCTAATGATGGCCTATCTCTCTCTGTTAATACTGCTCAGTTTCTAATGAAGAGCCATTACAATCTTTTCTGAAACCTTCAAACCCCTCAGTTAAGCACCTGACATGCTTGGAATACTAATTTCTTGCCATCAGGTGCACTTTGCGGCTCTGCAGCACTTAGCATGTATAATATATGCTAATTTATACAACAGCCACCGCTGTGATATGCAGTGATGTAATCAGGAACTGCTACGACCAGAAGCCTGTAGCCAACACGCTGCTTATCAAGACTGACGAATCAACCTAGAAACAGCCTTGGCATACATTCATTCTCATTTGGCTTCAATCTCAAAAATAAGAGAAGTGTTACCAAATCAACAGTGTAGTGTACAAGTAATTTGGCTTTCACATAGCACATGTATATGTGCACATTTACTTCAAGGGAGCCTAGTTTTATACTGTACTAGTAATCCAGCTATCAAAATATGTTGCATGATAACAGGTTTGAAATTGGTTGATTATGGAAAAAGCACTATTGTTAGCCAGGGTCTCACTTTGTTTCCCAAAAGAAGGCTATTCTAAGTTGTTCCAATTGTCATCAGGATACACTGCACTTTCTATATGTCTGGGAAAGCTAAACGAACATGCTATTGTGGCTTGTTTTCTACTAAAGAGCATTTTCAATCTAGGGCCACATAAATGTCCCACTAACTCTTCTGACTGACTGCCATCTGTCCTAAATATAGCACAGATTGAGAATATGAGAGTGTTGAATGTATGTATTTATGTAATAATCACTCACAGCTTTAGGCTACATATGGAGAGAGTGCATCCCACTTTGCTAATTTGCTCTTTGACTGCCAATTCCTCTAAACAATTTCAAGCATCTGACCCATGTGCTTCAGCATGCAGGACGTTACATAAGACTGTCTGAGTGATGAAGGGTGCGGGCGGAGTGAGGACAAACAAAAGCACGGATGCCCATCACCAGCTTTGCTCCTCGGTGCCAACTCCAGCTGGATGAGCAATGCACTGAAGTTGCTGCAGCTAACAAATGTTATGAATCTATAAATATATATATTTTTTTAATTATCAATTCAGTCAATGCTTTGACAGATGTCCAACTATTAACATTGCCCAAAATAAGATCTTCACAGTGCTTACTTTGTCTGAGCAACAAAACATTCAGTTGATTAACAGATTTTTTTGACGGACAAAAAAGTCTATCAGAAAATATTCTGACAGCCAATTAATTGTTTTTCAAGCAAGTATAACAAGGTCAAAGGATAGATTTAGTTTTACAGTGGAAATGACTGGATAAAATCCATGTTGTGCGTTTCAGGTGAGAGAGCACTCAGAAGTTAAGCTGAAGCTACAACCAGGCTTTGGCTGTCTGAGTGAGAACAATTAAGTTATTATCTTCCAAAGTTGCTCTGTTGAAGCAATATCTTCTATGCATTAACCTGAATAGTGCTTTCTTGGTGAGCTACAGTGGTGACAGGGCAGTTTGGTTATTCTGGAAGATATGCAGTTGATTTGTGTAATTCAGTGTGCTGAAGCCTCATACAAGCCATACCTGTAACTCTTTAAATGTGAGCCACATGGAGGCGAGTGAGCATTATTATTAGACACCTTTTGAAAGAATTTAAAGCTATCATATAATTGTGAGGTTTTGCAATTGTTACTTCTCTTCTGTGCCCCTCAGATAAGTCTTTGGGTTTTGCGGACGTCAGCTTATGAGTTTGTGATGAAAATATTCTCTGATTTCTGAGACGTCAGTGACACATGATGCCTGCCAAATTAAACTGTCAAAATATCGAACACGAACCCCAAATCAAAGCCCGTGATACATGACGAGACGTGCGCTGTTATTTGAGTTATTTAGAAACCTTCTAACTGCTTTAGAAAACAGGGGACTGAAAACAGCCTTACCTTCGATGTCATAAATGTTGTGGAGGATGTCGTCAGTGTCCAAGCGACCCCCCTGAGAAAAAGCATATGTTTTAATGTTAAAGTCAGCCATCAGATGATAGACTCCCTCCAGAGTGAAGTAACAGTTCCGCTCCTCCTTGTCGTCTTCGTAGACCAGCAGTGCGCTCTTCCAGGTGAAGTGCTCAAACATCGCGGTGAAGATCTCTGCCATTTTCACATAGGACGGAGCGATGCGGGTCAGGTGGGAGTACTCGGTGTTCTTGTTGCTGAAGCCGGCGGCCAGGGCACCTGCTGAGATCACCGGGATGTTCCAGTGGGATGCCAGCCTTACCACCGCTGCCGCCTCGTACTCGCACACCGGACCAAGAATCAGATCTGGCTTATCACGCCCGCACGACCTGTCCACTAACAGAAACAGAGCATCATTAGCACAGTCGGAGTTTTCAAACTGGATGTTGAAGTGGAAGCCGGAGTACTGTCCTCCGTCTGTCTTCAGCCTCTGTTGCGCGTAACGGATCGCTGGCGCGACTCTTGTGTATGAAAAAAGGTAAGAGTTATTTTGTGGCACAAATACCAGAACGTCTATCTCCTCGGTGATGGTGTTTGTCATGACTGGGTTCAGGACCGTCAAAAAGTACATACACAGTGTGCTGAAATATGGCATGCTGCGACTTTCCAAACCCCACTTCAGATAAATGAAAGTGTTGGAGAGATGTTCTTCAAATGTTTCTTTCCTCAAGTTGGCTCCACTTGGTAGTGCATACACAGCTGCAAGCAGAAAGCCCTCCGCTGTGGTTAAATGGCTTAATGGTAAATAATTGTTTTTATCTTTTAAAGAAGCGAATCTGCGAAAAGGTGTGTGTTTTATTCTGCATTGAGAGTTCTTTCGAAGATTCCTAAACCTGCTCAAAATATTCTCTCAACAGTTGATCCTGCCAAGCTCGACGATTCCTCCAGATCAGCCCGCAGCCACCACACACGCTGGCTCCGGCCTGGAGTTTTGAAGCATCTTTTCAGGATTATTCCTGCGTCATCGGAGCGGTGCCCACCTCCTTCTTAAAGCTACACTGCTGATGGTTTCACAATGAGCCACTTCAACACAGCACGAGCTTATGCAGTTAGCGGGACTAATGGTTCTGTGCGCATGAAACAACCACCAAAATACGCAACCTCCCTGTGTTGGTTTCAAAAAATCATGTATTCAATCTGCCAGAGCCACAGACACTATAAAAACTACTGTGACAGAGCCAAGCAAATGCACATTATAGACACTGAATGGTTAATGCACAAAAATGGATAAGATATAGAAAACAATAGTTTGAATTAATGAAATGATTATGATTATGCTTGTTTTTATTTTATTTTTTAAATTATGTTTACTGTGAACAGACAGTAGCTGATTTGTCCCTATCAATTGATAAAAGCACATTTGTCTCACAGTCCCCTATTATATTGCCTTAAATCAGATATGCTGAAGGCCATTACAAGTGACACCCTTCGATATATACTAATATTTTCTAACCTGTGAACACTTGAACAGGGACAGTGTAACAGTTAGCCTCCTTGGCAGAAGGTACTAAGGTATTACAAGGTATTAAATATGCACTGTAGAATTTTGTCTCCACACAAGAACTATAGGGGTGATGGTGTCTACATACATTCTAATCCAGTTTCCACAACAGAAATTACATCCATTAAAAAAAAGTTCTCAGTCCACACTTGCGTGGACAGTGATATACACATCTTCACCTGTCAGAAGCGTGGCTAATGTTATCAAAAGACAACAATTCAGAGCTAATGGAGCGAGTATTTCTATTAAAAAAACAGATGTGGGACTTACATCTCTTTGTTTTTTTTTTTACTGTTTGTTCCTGCAACCCAGCAAAGGCGACTCATCACATACATTCCAAAATATTAGTATGATTATATTGAAGATGTAAAACTCCTGTATTGTCTCTTTCAATGGAGAAGTAGATATTCAGATTCTATACTTGCCTCTCAAAGTAGCAATACAGCAATGTGCACTCTATTTAAAGCAGCACACCCTAATCATTTTGTGTCAATAATCCATCAAATGATGTTGGTAGTGTCCAAAATCACCCACTCATTGACTTATTCCTACTCACCACCTAGGGAGTTCTAAATAGCTGACTATACAGTGAGCTCATTGGTCAAATGAATAAACACTTTAGGACACCACTCAGGTCATTTGTTTTCCCCCTCCAGCGCAATGTATGATGGTATATAATGCTTGGTTTGTGACCATCGATTGTATACTACCTTTTATAATGCATTGTGGGATACTTTGAGTTAACTGTAAAGGGTATAAATATGCCATTATACCACCATTTATACATTTGGATGGCACTACAACATGGTGATCTGAAAATGTAGTCCACTATATAGTGGGTGGACACAGTCTGTGTGTAATGTGAACTAGTGACCAGTCTACAGAAATGTATTAACAGCACGCAGTTCTCCTTATGTCTGCCAACCAACCTCTATCCAGCAGCAGTAGCAGCAGCAGCAAGCACTTGAATTCAGTAGAAAGAAAGCTCTGATAAACTCACTGTGCACTACCTACTCAGAACATACCAGCAGGTAGACACAGTTATAAACTATCTGGTGAACATATAGAAGCTGAAGAGATATTTATCTCTGGACTTAGTGGAAATCAAACCAGAGCTAAAAGGACAGTGACATATTAGACAATATCATTCATTTGGAGTCATAAACATGACTCCAAATGAATGATATTGTTGTTCTCCGACTGCTGGCTGTTCACCTTGACAACAACTTGTCCTGCTGCCCCCAAGTGGCCAAAGAAATCAATCAAAGCAGCTTCATAAAGTAAAAAGTAAGAAGAAGTAAATGGGAGCTTATGTGTTGTTCAGGAACAGTGGATTTTATTGTATAGTTTGTTTTGTGTGTTAAATCTGAATCCTGGAAACCATAGCTGTTTTAAAAAAAAATTTAGCGGAGTGAAAGTATAAAGAAGTATGAAATGATTAAATGAAAATATGACAGAACTGAACTCTACCATTGGTCTTGTACTGGCAGTATCCATTCTAACTTTTTTGTGAAATAATGTTGGGAGGACTTTTGTGGAGAAGACAACAAGAGAACAATGTTTCTACACACAGAGGTTCCGTTTTACAGAGAGTCAGGCTTCTGTGCAGGTAATAAAAATATAACATGAACCTCAGCTCACATTCTGTACTCATACACACATTACTGCACTTATCATGTCTCATTAACATGTGTCACGAATGACTCACCTACCAAGTCTCTCAGAAGACACATTTTGTTTGCTGGCAAGTGGTGTGGAATTTGCTGACGCGTATACCAATGTTTCCACAGCTCTCATTACACTTATAATCATTAAACCATTGCATGAAAAGGTAAAGTGTTACACGAATGTGAAGCACAATTCTGCCCTTATCTGAAATGTACAAATTACCCCAATGAGCACAACTTGGAGATATTCAGCAATTATTGTCATTAAGCTGAACTCCACACCTTGTTGTGTAATGACATCTTTTAGCTGGGGATTTATTTTAGTCTGGCTGCTCAGACTGATCAGTACTAGAGACTTTTCCTGGACACAAGACAACATCCTACTGCATAATCTGTAGACTATGTTTGCTTGCTTTCATTCATTTTCTTTTCTAGCAGACTGTACTAAATATTAAAACCATTTTAACAGTTGGTGCAATCAGCATCACTGTACGGACTAATAAGATCAAGATTTTTTCCAGTTTGGTTTTGAATAACTTGACTGGCCCTGCTCTCAAACCCATCCACCACCTTTGGGCTGAGCTGGAACGCAGGCTGTGATCCAGACCTTATCCCCCAACAGGGCCGCCCCTGGTCAAATTGGGGCCATAAGCAGAATTTTATTTTGAGCCCCCGCCCCCCATTACAAAATGATTGTATCACGAAATGCCATTTAGGTTTACAACCTTTATTAGTAGGAAAAAAATCAAATGAACAGCCTCTTTCAACAATGGAACAAGCCTTTTACAGATGCACACTTCTGCATTTTCTGGATGCAAAGTCATCAATGAGGTCGTCATATGACAGATGCTGTGCCACTTCTGAGTTGATGCTTATGATAGCCAGGCCACTCATGATGAGTAGATCTATGTTTTGATGAGCTTCAGTTTTGGAAAGCTTCGCTCAGCAGAGGCAACTGTAACTGGGAGAGTTACTGCAATGCGGAGGGTAATCCATAGATTTGGATACAGTGTACATTTGTGAAGAGCCCCAATCCACGTCTGATAGGTGTGCTGGCCACAGAGTAGGATCAACTGGTTGGGCACTTGGAGTAGTGATAGTCGCATCTGTAGCTGAAGAGATGTTGCTTAATGGCCCTGGTGATATGCTGGGCACTGGCTCTGTGTCACCCTTAGCAACAAACTTAAGCATTGACCCTGTTTTTAAAAAAAAATCCATCATACAAACAGATTATTAAGATTTGTTTTTGTCTTAATGGTAAATTGCGCAATTAAATTAATGTAAATACTATGAATGCAAATATGACTACAACAAATAATAATATTTATTATGATTTGATTT
>CAEMYA010000307.1:368543-415539 GCA_903131615.1 Diplodus sargus | reverse complement strand
TTAATGTAAACACTAGCCTCACAAAGATTAAAATGCAATGAATACAAATATGACTACAACTAATAATAATATTTATTATGATTTGATTTGATGAAATTTCTATATTTAAATATTTTTATATACTTATTTTTACATTTCGTACATAGGTTCTATATTCCTACACTGCTGTTTGCTGCTGCAACGTTTTACATTTCTCCAGTGTGGGTCAAATAAAGGATTATCTTAATTTATCTTATCTAATCTTGTATGACTGTTATGAATTAAATTCACCAAGAGATGGAGACATTTTACCTCCATAAAAAATAGCCCAAAACTTCTTATTGATAGCATAGATTGATGGCTATATACCTGAGCCAACATACGTCCGTCATATGTCTCATGATCAGCAGGCTAGCAGCTGGGGTGTTTATGCCACAAAGTTGTTCTCTTTATTTCAACAACATACCCACCTTCAAGTGAAGCACGAGCCTCTTTGCTTAGCCTTTTGTTGCTCCCGATTCATATTGCCGTTTGGAGGCCATCTCTCCAACTGCATCCAAGTGCCTGTCGGCGCATCTGACCGCTGATTGGTCAGATGCTGCATGCCAGGGGCACTGACAGGGATTTTGGGCCCCATGAAAAGAAATCTAATTGGGCCCTTGTTTAGGCCGGAAAAAAATGTGATGCCGTTTTATATAAAACTATGCATTTTAATGATATTTTTGACAATCATTCGCATATTCGTGAAAAGAACAACATGACAGTTACGTGGTTACTGCTCACTGTCTCCCTATTAGTCCTGCATGCAGGTCTAATTTATCTCCACAGCTGTAGACTCACAGGTGGTGGCACTGGATTTGGGGTGAAAAAATACATATGAGGCTATATGGTCGGTGCAATTTAATCTTCTGATTTCCTGAAAATATAAACATTTCTCTGTCATTAGGGGAGACTGGGGTGGTTGTAACACTTTTTGTCTCAGCTCCTATAACTTGCAGAATGTTTGCGGTAGCACACTTGAATGCTGACACAAAGTACCCTTGTTGGTCTACTACAAATAGCAATGTTGTTCACTTCTCCAACTATATCACAGAATTCATTATTTGATGTCAAATGCAAGGAGTGCCATTGTTACAACCAACCCCACTACCAGGGTGTGTTGTAACACAACCTGGGGTTGATTGTAACAAGATTGAATAACTAAAAACTGAGACCACACCACAAAATATGCATATATATATAGATTTATTGTACATGTGCCACCACTAAAGCATTTTCCTGTGCTTCACTAAGAAAAAAAATAACTCATCACTCATGGCTAAATGAAGAACAGTGTCAGTGGTGTGGATCCTAACGTTAGAAGAGCTTTCTTAAAGAAAATTTTGTGATAATACCTATAAATGTTATACATATAAAAATGGAAACCTTCAGCAGGTCAGATGTGGCTCATAATCCACGTAAAATCACAGGAAGATGTTTGACAATTAGTAAAGCAACAAACATGCACACTGTGTCTGTCTTAAATGATAAAACATGAACCTGAGTGTGTGTATCTGTGTGTGTTATCCATCTAATCAGAGGGATCAGAGTCACAGTGGTGACAGATGTATGTAGGTTTTCCAGGGGTGCAGTTTTTCGTGGGCCTCGAACTTGCAATCTACACTTTTCTGTGGGTTTGGAATTTGCTGTGCATCACAGACTTTTTGGCTGCTGTGATCGCCCACACTGAGCAGCTTTCTTCAACCTTGTTCTCTGAGGTCTTGGTTTCTTGCAGTACCTGCTCAGTGTCACATGGCAGATGGAGTAGTCTTTAGCGACTGATCTCACAGTTTTACCCTGCCTCACTTCATCTGATGGAACTAAGTACATGTGAAGAATCGCCCCTATTTGTTTTCCTCAACCCACTGTCTTGGCATACTGACATAAAAAGGAGTAGGATGAGAAAATATGTGAATTGTGAGACAGGGATGGTTGTAACATTTTCTTATAAGGTGTTACAACCATCCCCACCCCTGTCAGCCATTGTTTAGCTAGCTGTATCAGCATGGTTGTTTGAAATTAGCTTGGATGACATGACTCACATTTTACATTAGAATCCACTCCTCAAACTAATACAAGTTACCTAATTCAAACTTCAACAGTATCAGTGCTAGTCAAAATATAGACTTGGTCCAAAAAAATTACTTTGTTACCTGAAAATGTATGTTTGGCTGTAAAATCTGCACACTTCTTCTCACAGCCATGCAAATTCACATGCAAGATCAGGGAGGGAGTGGTTATACATGAAATTGATGACATGACTCTTATGTAATCCCTTCTTGGTGAAAGTGATGCTGTTACAACTATCCCTTTGTTTCAACCATACCCGGTCTCACCGAATAAATATTTCTTTTTCTTTTTTGTAATGGTAAAAAGAGCAAGAGGGACAGAGAAATCCCCACAGACTCCCTGCAATGATGCTAACTGGCATGTCATTGAACACAATGTTGCTCACCTTCTTCACTGGGACAGGGAGGGGGACAGTTATGGAGACTGGGGTGCTGCTGACTCATCTGTTGTTAAGTCTGCTAAAAGGGGCAGGGACAATGATTTAATATGAATATCTTGTTAAACGTTTCCCTGCACTGATTAAATGTTGATGAAATGTAGGCTAACACTAGTCTGTAGCTAGCTAGCTTATTTCACCATTAAGCCAACAGGTTAATATCACTCACAGACTGAAGGCTACCCACCTTTCTTGGTGAAAAACTGGGTTACAGATTGATTTCCTTTGTCTTTTCTCTCTGACCTTCCTCTCTTTCCTTTTTTGAAAACCAGATTTTGATTAAGGCAACATTGTGATCACTGTAGTTCCAACGTATCCACTGCCTGCAATTAAACACCTTCACTGACAAGCGCTCAGGCAGGACCAAACCATTTCATGCAGATACAGGGGGGTGGTCTGTCAATATGGATGTTTACTTTTTGGTCAATGGGGATATATAACGTTTACTGCCAAAAACAAGTAAAAACAAAGAGATCATTAATTTTAGTATTCTTACATTTGAAATGTATACTCAAGGATGATGATTTAATAATTTTATATTAGTTTGTACACCTATTTGGAATTGACCCTCACTAATGCTCAGGGCCCGTATTCACAAACAATCATAAGGCTAAAAGTAGCTCCTAACAGACGGATTTAGGAGCAACACCTAAAAATAATGGGCGTGTCAGTCGTAACTTTAGGACTCCTAATTTTTGAAGATAAGAGTTATTCACAAAACATTTTAGGCCTAAAAGTAGCACCTAAGTCTGAGAGACCTTACAAGTAGTCCAGAGGACTCCTAACTCGCTAAGACCTGGTCACAGCCGAATGTTTTGGAGACGCTAAATGACAGGAATTTATTAAAACGATGTCGGATGGACCGTGAAGGGACTGAGTTGTGGTTGAGTTGGTGAGGGACGCAATAACCTCCCCAACCAACCGAAACAATCCAATAACGCCGGAGTTAAAATGTTTGGCAACACTCCGGTATTTGGCTGCGGGGAAGATGCAGCTCTTCGCACGGGACTAGTATTACCTGGGGACCTCAAATGATTCAGAAATTATCCCACCACGTCTGTGTTTCGTGCGGCGCATTCGCACAGGATAAGCAAAGTCTGTTTAACTTGAATTTACTGACATTACCCCCCGGGTCGATCGCCCCGGAGCCCTTACTGGAGCAGCACAACGGTTAGATATGGATATTTTTAATATAAAAACAGGTGAGCCTGTTGAAAGATGGAAAAGTGTTCCTTACTGCATGCTGCCATGCATGTAATCCATCTAATCATCTTTCGAGATTTCGCTCTTCTGATGAGCCTCCTGAATTTGCACCCAAAATGCTGTCAAAACTTTCATTTATAATTCCCAACGCAGCCTCCATAATTCTTCACTGGGAAAAAGGCAGAAAAAGGTGTGGACAACACAAAAAACCATAAGAAAAACAAAAAACGAACCCAAATCACAGAGATGCCGATTAGCACGGGACTAATATTATCAAATGACATCTGTGACCTCAAATGACCTCTGAAATATGGGAGGTAATTTGCGGTGGAATTTTTACGTTACAAATTACAGACATGGCAGATTCGCACTTAATTCTATTCATAAATTCATTTCTTTATCCAATATCTTTTCATATTTTCACTTCATGCATTGCGTAGCCTAAATGACTTTTCAATGGGCTGCCCTGCCACTCAACAACCAATCACTGTTGTCACCGCTTGTAAGTGCGTCCTTATAAAATGACGTCATCCATAGCAACAGAGAGTTACTTTTAGTTTAGGAGTTCACTGTTTTCATAACTAAAAGTAGGTCTCAGCAGCTTTGTAAATTACTTTTAAGAAACGACTCCTACATAAAAACTTTTAGTCCGATTTAGGAGTACTCCTAACGTTAAGATAAAAGTCTTTGTGAATACGGGCCCAGGAGGTGTTAGCCACCTGGAAATACCACTCTACCAAGTGAACAGGATCAAACAGACACAGAAGATTTGTCCTGTGAATCCTCTGAGGAAGAAAGTGATGTTCAAATCACTTCCAACAGTACGAGTCGCAAGGGCTCTTACTGGAGGAAGTTCAAAATGTTATGTTATTAATACAAAATGTTTGTACATGTTCCAAATGTTAAAAAGTGAAAAATAAAATCAAGTCAAACATGAAAACATTTTTGTGTGTATAATGCCTAACATAACATTAATGATTATTCTTAACAAAAATGAGAGAAATGGCACAAAAACACATTGATTCTAATACGGGTCATTTTTGACCCACTTATGGAAGATTGTAGGGTCCAATCACTCATGCATCTAAGGGTCAAGATGCATTATTCCCTGAGAAATCTGTAATGTGTAAAATACTGCCCTACTTAAAAAGCCTCAGGCACTACTTGGTGTGGGACTATCCTGAATGGAGAGGCTTCACCTGCCCATTCATTTGCATATCTTCTTCCTTCCAAGGACTTTTTTGTTTCCATCCCAATAACAGTTATTGTTGTAATAAATAAAATAAAACTTAAAATCAATATACAGTGAAGGCCTGTATGTAATAAGAATCAGTGTTGTGATACTTAAGTCTAAAGCCTATGTATGTATGTATGTATTTATGTACATATGTACACAGGTTTACATATTGCGATCATGAGTATGAGACATTTTCATGGGAAAACAAAGTAATGAAAATAAAAAAAGAAAACTGAATCATCTTCAGCTTAGCTGAACTACTCATTCAAGAGCCATTTTAATTCAGACCATTGTATTATTTAGTTATTACAATTATCCCATTTTTCATACCAGTTTGCTGGGTAATTCATGCAATTGCTGCAGATATTTCCACTCAAAATAACCCTCCAGTAGTGTATCATTGCATTTTGTACAACAACAGATACTGAGCTCATGTAAATAAAATATAAAAAACAAGCAAAATTGAGTATGAATGTAAAATGTGAAGAACACAGAACTACTCAAACTAAATGCTCATGTCAAAAATACATATCTCAAAAGAAAAAAACTTTACACATGTTAAAAGATCTTTATGAGAAAAATATAAATGTCATTTCTAAAGTTTTGATGCAGTAAAGACCAAACTTTTACTCTGAGTTAATCGATTTATACCAGCCCTCAACCAAAATGTGTTTCACAAAGCTGTAAGTATTAGAAATATTATCACAGAGACTACAGACCCACAGCAGACTGTATCTGGGCCCTGCGTCAGTAGCTCTTTTTAGATGAAAAGGCGGCACATTTGCCCCAAGGTAAGGGCGGCAATGTGCCGGCCTGTCTTTCTTAAACTGAGACGTAATATTCCTCCTTTTCCAAAAGCCAGTGACATAGAATATGTCTTCAAAATAAGAGCTTTACATTGCACCCCATTGGAGTTTAGAACTGGGTTCTTAGCGGGGGGCTTTTAATTTGAAAGTAGCGACGTTCCTAGCTTGCGCTACAACAACAAGCTAACGCAACCAAACAGCCGCTGAGATCCAGGAGACACTAGCATTTCCAGGATCTCAGCGGCTGTCCAGTTGCTCATCTTAATGTCCGCGGATGAAGTGATGGACTGACTGCTGTGATCAGCTGTTTCCTGGCTTTAAAACTCCTCAGCTGTGGGTCGCACAACAGTGCAGGTCATTGACACCTCTGCCCATCTCATCCACAGGCTGGCACATTTCCGCCTCGGTTTTAGATAGCAGTCGAGGCGGAAATAAGTGTACCCTCTGAGGCGGAAAATCGGCTGACCAAAACAGACCCCCAATTTGCCGGCCTCTGTCTAAGACCACGGACCGAGTTGCCAAAAGGACAGGCAAATTGGCGGCTTGGTGCTCTGTCTAAAAACGGCTAGTAACGGCAACTTTGCAGAGGGAGGGAGAGTTTTAATGTAAAATTCAATTAACGCTGAATTAATGCAGTGATGAATTGAAAAACCTCACAATTCCAAAATCGCAATATGTTGTAAAACTAATTTAGGCAAAGATAAAGTAAAAGATTTGAAATGCTGGTGAGGACTGAATTCTCTGCAGGACAGTTCAATTTCCAGAGCTTACAGTGAACAGACTGAACTTTCTTCAGCGACTCTTTTCCCCCATTTGTTGTCATTATGAGTTGTTGTTTGTTGCACAAATTAGCATGAAAGCTATAATTACAATCAGCCATATATTCTTTTACATAATAATTTTATTTGTAAAAAAAGCTGACAACCACATTGTTTTGTTAAGTGTTTAGTGTTATTTCAAAATAAATCTATTGTAAACAAACCCGAATCGTAAGTCATTGTTGTAAATATCAATGGTAAGTGGTCCATCCAGTTTGACCAGTTATAAATACAAACACATTTACAAGGCAAAACACAAAATCATAAAAGAAGTCCATCAGAAAATTGTGTTGGAAAATTCTTACAGCTTCTCCATACCCTGTATCGGGGGCTGTTTCACACTAGCCCCTCTCAGGAAGTTTCTGTCTTTGTTCATTACAGTCAGGTAATGGGCTTGCGGATTAGGAGGTGAATGGGCCCATTGTTGGTGGATCTGATGATTTTGCAGGCATCATGGTGCATGAGACCCTCCAGAGAACATCCGTTGATAGACATGACCTCATCTCCAACTTCAATAAGCCCAGACATTTCTGCAGCACCTCCTGTTGTAGAGGAATACAGCAATTCAGCCATATTCAAAGACATATTCTCTGATTCACAAAATTCCTTTTCAGCTTGCCATTGGTATTTTGGGAGTGCTTGCCCCAACCATGCAGACAAACAAGCAGCACTGCAGAGCAAGTGGAGCAATGGAGCAAAGTCAGTTCAGCCTGTCGTATGCACAGTTACCATGAAGAAGATGTTGGCAAAGAAATTCTTGGCCTGGGTTTATAGTTCTATACAGAGCATTGAAATGTGTTAGGAAGGTTGATTTGTGTTCTTGGTTTCCTTGAACACTGAGTTTAAACTGTATTTTGTCATATAAATATAATCAAGATGTATGAGTGTTGTGAGTTTGCTATTTGATGTGCAGTGAAGTAGTGGACAGAGAGCAAGAAGACTTTGATTCTGGTCATTCTCCCCTGATATTGTGATATACAGGCAGTATAATGCTAAGGCTATAGCTGATTTGTATACAAACTTTGATCATTTGCAGGAAAGGCAGAGGACAGACATACAGTATACAGTTTCCCTAACCAACCTTATACCACGGTAAGAGATACTGCTCCCATAAAAACAATTTCTGTATTAATTTTCAACCCATAAGAAGTAAGTAATCCAGAAGGAGGTAGAGTGCATGCTCACAAGGACAGGCCCTAACTACACAGCTGAATGAGCAGTACTATGGAGATTGAGTGAACTAGCGGAGGAGAGTAAATAGAGTTAACTGCAGTTCAGCTCAAGGCCTGCACAAGCACCAATTTTATGTTGCAGCCTGTTGGTCGTTTTTACAGTCAAAAGGAATAATAGTAATACCCGAGACCAGTGGTTCCAAACCTTTTTTCCTTGAAGCCCCCCTTGCCTGTGCCCAAGACAAGCCAGGCCCCCCCCACCCGCATTCACTAAAAGAATAAAGTGATTAATTACAAACTTTTATTTGCAAAAATAAACAACAGTTACATTCTCCTAGTTTTACAATATATATAGATACATTTCTTCCTTTTTGTGTCATCAGGTGTACCTCATAGGGGTGTTGGTAATAAATAGCTTAATGAATTTAAATGTGGACCAAGAAATATGTTTCAATTTGGATTATAGAGAGTTTTGATTGGGTACTGGGATTTTATGCAGTCCAGGGTATAATTGGCCATTTTGACTATTTTTGATTTTACCATTATATTTCACCTTAAAAACTATTTATCTTGCCTTGTTTGGTGTCATTATTTTCAGCACAACCTCACATGTGTGACTGTACAGTTATTTTTTCATTTTGACACACATCTCTCAACTCTCTTACCGTCACTGTCGGTCCCTCCACAACCTCCTCATGTCCCCCAGCAACCAAATCTCGTGTGTTGCCATGTAATTTTGTGATTGGCTGGTGTGGTGCCTTTTTCCACCAATAGGAACGTGTTTTTTCGCTCGCAAACTTTTCCTGCTTGCGGACACTTTCATGAGAGAAGTCCGTTTCGACCGTCTCTTCCTGCACCAAACACGCAGCAAACGTGACGGTAATGCTAGCGAAAAAGCGTGCCGTACATTATTTATCGTAAGTCCGGTTTTACTTGGCCTATCAACACAATTTAAAAACTGGTACACAGCTTGAAGGCTGCTCCTACACATAAGTCGGACCGAGACTCACTGAGGCTCCATCTTGCTTCTATGTCATCTTAAATAGGTCACGTGATTTTGACGTGCCGTCGCGTTAATCGACCTCAGAGGGTTGCACGAATATAACTTCTCTGGCGCCACCCCGTGGGAGGCGCGCCACCCAGGTTGGGAACCACTGCCCTAGACCAGTGGTTCTCAACCGGTGGGGGGGCGTGGACACTCTCCCAGGGGGGCACGAGTAGGCTACAGGATGGGAGGAAAAAGAAATCTGAAGAAAAGAAAAAAAAAAAAATTCACGAAAATTCCCCCCATGTTGAAATGCAAGTGGTGGGACTATTATAACACACAAACAAATCATCCTTCTGGCAACTTTCTTTGTCAAAAGCGACTAGCGACAAATCTAGCGACTTTTACTGGTGTTAGGAGACTCTGACTTGAAAGCAGGAGGAGGGGGGCCCAACTGCAATGAACCAGCATTGGGGAGGCCCAGCTTGCAAAAGATTGAGAACCCCTGCCCTAGACTAAAGAACAAATCATTTTACCATTACTACCCTTGAGATGGCAAGTTTACACAGACAAACCTGGCATTTTAAATCATAAGAGGACCACAGGTACACCACAGTCCACTTTGAGTAGGACTGCCAGGACACAGAATGCCTTATCAGGTGCTAAAGTAACAGTAAACGTAAACATGTACATTCTGAGAGACAAAAAGGGTCACCTTTAAAGATATGTTTGACAATGAGAGGCCTGTCTCCATGGCTTGAGGACTTTCCCCCCTCCAGACTGAAGCCCAAGCCAGCAGAAGATTTTTGAAGTTCCACTGTAAAAGCCCCGCCTGGAGCCAAATCTGCTCCTGAGAAACATTCAGAAATACAGAGGTGAAACATTAATATAGTTTTCATGAGAAGTTGTCACTGCTTTAGGCTGGAGCCAAATTGACTTGCTGCCAGTGGATGACAGCTAGCATTGCAACAGGAAGGACAGTTGGTAACGGCTCTCTGTGTAATGCTTGTAAAAGTGAAATTATCTACAAGAGATGGGCTGGTGGACTTCGGTGGATTTCATTCATTTTTTAAAATTAGTTTAATTTGTGAGAAGTATAAAAGCGGATTTACTAAACAGTTTAATGTCTCATCTCAATCTCACTCAAAGGGTCACATTTTGGATTTAGTTTGTTGTTCTGGTCTCATTCCTTCCAACTGTACTGCAGATGAACTCCCTATAACTGATCATTTGCTTCTGTCGTTCAATGTCCAACTCACTCTCTCCTCAACAATGCCCCCACGTGTCATCTCATTCCATAACATTAAGAACGTTAATCCTTAGGCACTTTCCGCTGGTATCAACTGCCTCCTGAACACTCACAATTCATCCACCCCCGACGACTTGGCTTCCCACTACAACGGCCTCAACACCATTCTTAATTCTCTCGCTCCTCTGAAAACCAGGTCTGTCTCCCTCTCTACCTCTGCTCCTTGGTTCACTTCCGAACAACGGCAGATGAAAGCCAAAGGTCCACAGCTTGAGCGACTGTACAGGAAAACTGGTCTTGTTCATAAAGACATGCACAAAAATCACATTTTACATTATAAGGACTGCATTTCTCAAACTAAACTCAACTACTACTCCAGCATAATCTGTTCAAATGAAGGTAATTCCAAGTCACTATTTTCTCTTCTCAACAATATTTTTAGACCCCCTCTCTCCCACCCAACCCAACTGCTTTCTGTAACTCCCTGACGTCCTTTTTCAAATCAGAAAATTCATCAGATCCACCTGCACCTAGGCCCAAGCTCCTCCCCTGAACCCTGTTTGATGTCTCACTCATTCTCTTTCTTTCAGCTCCCCTCTGACTCAGATATCTCAGACCCCAACCCTAAAGTCCAAGCCCTCCACCTGTAAGTTAGATCCCCTACCTACAGTTCTGGTGAAGGCCTGCCTCCCCTCTCTGCTCCCCCTCATCTCTGCCATCATCCACTCCTCACTCTCCACTGGAATTGTTCCTACACTCTTCAAAACTGCTGCCATCACTCCAATACTGAAAAAACCTGGTGCTGACCCTAAAAATTACAATAATCTTCGTCCCATCTCCAATCTTGGTCGCTATGGCACTGTACTAGGTGGCAGCCTGTTGCAGCAGCTCCCATGGGTTTTCCAAGTTTTTGTAGTTTGTTTTGTAGTTCTGCTTTAATTTTGGTTGTGAATTTTTGGCAACTCTTCTCCAGAGTCCGAGAGAAGATGGACACTTTCCTCTTTTTCCGTTTTTTAAACTTTTGGTGTTTCGCATTTTGTATGATGTTTCTGCTAGCCCTAGCAACGGAGGGTCAGGAGTGCATCACTGAGTGCATTGTTTACACACGCGACCAGCTGATTGCTCTGTGTAAACCTGCAATCCTGTGAGAACCTGCACTGCTGCCCGGAGCCAGGCCTGAGGTCCTGGAGGAGCTGCGGAGGAGACGCCGGGGCTGCAGAGCCGGAATGAAATGGAGGGCGAAGAAGAGGAGACATAGACCGGCTTTACCAGCGATCGTCATGGGGAACGTGAGGTCTCTGGGGACTAAGACGGACGAACTCGCAGCATTGACAAAGACTCAGAGGGAATATCGTGAGTACAGTGTGTTGTGTTTCACGGAGACATGGCTTCACTCACACATCCCGGACGGGACGTGATAAGCAGCGGAAAGAAGAAGGGAGGAGGGATTGCACTGTATGTGAGTGGGAGGTGGTGTAATCCCGAACATGTTCACGTGAAGGAACGTCTCTGTAGCCCGGACATTGAACTGCTGACTTTGGGGATGCGACTCTATTGTTTACCCCGGGAATTCACGTCTGCCACCATTATCAGTGTGTATGTTCCTCCTTCAGCTAATGCAGCAGTGGCCTGTAACGTCATCCACTCCGCTGTTGCCCACATACAGACGCAGCATCCTAACACATTTATTGTCATCACTGGGGATTTTAATCACGTCTCACTGGACAAAACCCCCCCAACATTTCACCAGTATGTTGACTGTCCCACCAGCGATGATAACACACTGGATCTTTTGTATGCAAATGCTAAGGATGCATACAGTCCCACAGCCGTCCCGCCCCTAGGAAGATCTGACCACAACCTGGTCCTGCTGACCCCTAAGTATGTCCCTCTTGTTCAGTGGCAGCCTGTTCACACTTGGAGCGTGAGGAGGTGGACTCAGGAGGCTGCTGATACATTACAGGACTGCTTTGAGTCGACAGACTGGGGTGTACTTGTTGAGCCACATGGAGAGGATCTCAACAGCATGACCGACTGCATCACAGAATACATCAGGTTCTGTGAACACACCACCATGCCAACCCTTCTTAACAAGAAGAAGAGGGCGTTCAGGTCTGGAGACAGGGAAGAACTGAGGAGAGTGCAGCATGAACTCAGGGATATGCTGAGGGCCTGTAAAGACACCTACAGGAGGAAGCTGGAGGCCAAACTTCAGCAGAACAATGTGAGGGATGTGTGGACTAGAATGAAGCAGATCACTGGGTGTAAGGTAAGCGACAGTCATTAGGCAGCCTGGACAGCAACAGTCATCAGGCAGCCTGGAGAGGGCAAGCAAGCTGAGCTGATTCTTCAATACACTGCATGAAAAGTGGGATTTTCGTCAGTATGCGGCACTGCAATTTGCAGGCAACACCGAAAACTGCCGCGAACTGTCGGAAATTGATGGGGGCCTTGCTTGGCAGTTGTCCCCCCATGACCCCCCTCCCCCTGATTCTAGGGGAGGCTTTAACATGTAAATGAAAATGCTGTGAGCTATACAAATGCAAATCAGGGTAGCAGGGGGAGTTTTTCCTCAGGTGACCTTTTCCTAAGATGTGTTAACTTCATTTTAAGAAAATCTCTGGTATAAATAGATGAGGCCCAGTATAGCCTAATTATAGACCCTTCAATTTTCGCTTGAATTGATTTATTTAATGAAAGTATGCTGGATTAATTACTGTGTATGTCATTAGCAATGGCCAATGTTATGTAAAAAAGATTATTTATTGTTTTTTTTTCTCACTCTCCTGGGAACAAGTTAAAGATAAAACATCAGTTGTTGAGAAGTTACAATTTGCATGAAATATTTTGAGATAACTAAGTTATTAAAATGTTTAAGTATTTCTATAATTTCATGGGTTCTGAATGTTTTAAAAGAACTAAGTAACTAAGTAAAGTAATTTTTATTACGTGTGAGAGTTCATGACCTTTAAGAGTTTTTACACTTCCGGGTTCACCGGAGCGTGAGTGACGAGGGAGAAGGAGCAGAGAGTTAATGGTGTCGAGCAGCTAACAGTGGGTTGTGTGCGTCCGTCAGTGTCGTGTTTTATCACTAATGGACTGTGAACTGTTGCTGGACGACGTGCTGCAAGTGTGTGAGTTGGACTCTCCATCGCAGTCGAAGTGTTTCTGTTTTAATGGACACGAAGCAAGTTCGGCTGAGGTAGCTATCAGGACCTAAGCTAGCTAGCAGGAGCTAAGCTAGCAGCCCAGCCATTGTCGAGAGGAGGCCTGCACTGATGGGAGGAGCTTTTGCCGGGTCGCCACGGAGAGTGTCGCCAAAGAAGGGCGCTTCGCTGCCGCAGAGGGACACGGACTAACCTCGCCTCATAACGAGACCGTGACCTCCTATTAGCTCGGAGCTATGTCTGCAAGTCCAGATTTACATGATGCCGATAATGATGCCATCATGTGTAAGTAACTGTCACTGTTTTCTCCCTCATTTAATTTAACTGCGACTTTCGTTTCTTTATTCATACCACTCTCTTTTAATTGTTTTCCAGCTGCCTGTAAGACATTACGAGACAGTACGCAGGACAACAAACAACCAGATCTTGCATCGCAGGCTGAAGCTGTGAGGAGTTCAGTTTGGAGTCGATCGAGAACAAAGAGGGTAAGCGTTGTTAGATTAGATCCGTTTTTGGTCAATGTGACTATCATCATCATCTACCTCCTTCCCCTTGGCAGTATCTTCCGTATATACAACACCCATTTTCCTTGCTATGCGGATGACACTCAGCTCTATCTCTCCAGCAAACCGAATTCCACTTTCCTACCTTCTTCCCTCACTGACTGCTTCATTGAACTCAAATCATGGTTCTCCTCCAACGTCCTCAAACTAAACAGTGATAAAACAGAATTTCTTCTTATTGGTACTAAATCAACCCTTTCAAAAGTTGACGGTTTTTCCCTCACCATCGACCGCTCCTCTGTATCCCCCTCCCCCCAGGTTAAGAGTCTGGGCGTCATCCTTGACAACACATTATTTTTCCAATCACATATCAATAATATCACCCGGTCTGCATATTTCCATCTACGCGACATCAATCGCCTCCGCCCCTCCCTCTCTCCCCACTCCAGTGCCATTCTTGTACACAGCCTTGTCACCTCCCGCATAGATTACTACAAGTACCTTCTCTTTGGCCTACCTCACAAATACCTACATAAACTTCAACTGGTTCAGAACTCTGCAGCTTGGATCATCACCAGAACCCCCTCCATTCACCACATTACCCCTGTTATGCAGCAACTCCACTGGCTCCCGGTCAAACTCCACATAGACTTCAAAATCCTCCTGTTTACATTCAACGCCCTCGATACCCTTTCCCCTCCTTATCTGTCAGAACTCCTCCACATCGCCACCTCTTCCCGTTCCCTCTGATCTGCCTCCTCTGTCCACCTCTTTGTCCCTCCCACCCACCTCGTCACCATGGGGAGCAGGGCTTTCAGCCGCTCTGGCCCCCAACTCTGGAACTCACTTCCACCGGACATCAGGAACCTAGACTCTCTCCCCCTATTCAAATCAAGATTAAAAACTCACCTTTTCAGAATTGCATACCCCATTTAATTGTCCACATTGTCTTGTTCTGTCTGGTTTTTTTTTGTTTTTTTTTCTCTTACTGTTTCTTTTTAAATATGTATTGTACGGTGTTCCTTGAGTGCCCAAAGAGCCTTTAAATAAAATGTATCATCATTATTATTATTAATGTTAACACAGGTTAATGAGGTTAAACATGGAAACTGAGGAAGCTCTGTACCGTCATATACGTAAGTCTAAGCCTTACCTGCCATGGAAGACTTCTTCGGCTGAGTAGCCGAGTCCTGTTTGCCAGATACACTTAGTCCACTGTCCTTGTCTCTCCAAAGGACTACTAAGGCTTCACTGGACAGCCTAGCTTGATGGAGGCAAGACACAGCCTCTCCATGAGTTTTACCCTCCAGATTTGTGCCATTTATGGATACAATTCTGTCACCTTTCTGGATTGTGCCTTCAAGGCTAGCTGCACCTTTGGTGAAGACTCGATGAACCTGGAAACAAAGGTACAAGTTACACCATTAACCCACTGCCCAGAGATATTGGCACAAACTATTAAAAAATGGTCAGAGACCACAGCAGCAAAAGACAGACGTACACATTTTCAGACATTACTGCAAAAAAAATAATATTTCAATAATTTCCTCTTATGCACAAACTTAAGTTAATAAAATAGCAAACACTGTGATAAAGTAAAGTTGATGTTGATGATGTTCTTATATCAGAGCAGCCTATAAAAAAAATTCCCCTTTGCGATGCTACCTACGCAGAGGATGTTTAATGAACTGATGCAAAACTGGATGAGCGGACTCACTGTGAGAAGAGGGGATGAACATTCCTCCCCCTCATGAAGGTCAAGATTCAACAGCAAAATAAACGGACAGTAATCTTTTTCCTTGCTGTCTTAGCATTTTAACCAAATAACTCTATCTTTCTTCTTCTTGCACACCAGGTGCCACAATTCTCTTTCCGTAAATGTCCTGCCGGGGCCTGATGAAGTTGTTGGGACGTCAGTGTAAAAGGCAATTTACCTCTGGCGAGGTGTCAGTATTCATACCGTATACTCTGCTCAATGGTCACTGGAGGATGATGAGGGTTTTTTTAATCAGTTAATTACATACAGTTACAAAGTTTGTCAGAGAAACGTATATGATTGCATCTATCTGCTGCTATTTCATAATCGCAATCCTCGCAAACTTGAGCTGCAGAAATGTTAAGGAATTTTACTTTGGAATACCAAGTTAAACCACACCAGTACGATGTGTATAAAGGTGTGTGTGGTTATTCTGTAGCAGCTTAGTGTCACTCACATTATATTCAATCAAGGCAAACACAGTAGACAGCCATGCATAGAGTCACTACATGTGGCACTTTGGTGAACATAAAACTCCTGCTGCCTTCAGATGGTTGCTGGGATCTAATGATGGATGCAGTCTGCTTTACAGAGGGTCCTTCTTTCACCAGATCAAGTCAGAGGAGATAACAGATATCAGTTTAAATGATAAAATAAGGCAATGACATTAATCATTAATTGCATTGAAAGAAGGTGCAAGGTAGTGAAAGGCAGTCCGAATAAATTCAGCTTCTGCTTCATTCAAATAATCCTGAGATCTTGTCTTGTGACAAGTGATATACTAAGGCAGCTTTATGTAGGAGACCTTTATAAATAACACTGAAAAAATGTAGGTCTGTTCTTTTTGCAAGTGTGGACTGGCCTACATTTTCATGTTGCACACAGTGACGATATTAACAAGGTTGGCTCCAGAGCAGAAGGAACGCGCTGGCAAGCAACTATGAGCAGGGGCGCTGCCAGGGATTTTGGGCCCCATGAAAAGAAATATTACTGGGCCCCTGTGTAGGCCGGCGAAAATGTGTTATGCTGTTTACATAACATTTTAATGATATTTTTTACTATAACTATAATAATGTGTGAAAAGAACAACATGACTGTTACTTGGTAGGGGAAGCACTGAACACTCAGAATACAATGGAGTTTGTTATATACGTTTATATTTTGTTAAAAAAATCTATTAAAAATAATAATAATAATAATTTATCTCCAAAACTGTACGTGGTGGAATTAGAGTTGGGGTGGAAAAAAATACATAAATGAGGCTCTATGGTCGTTGCGATTTAATATTGCTAACGTTTCTCTGATTGGATTGAGAGCAGTCACTTAGTCTGCAAGCACCAGAAAATTTCTCCTCTTTTCCTACTGCAAAGCAAGATAGAGAGTCCCAAACTACTAACCAAACATAGTATTTCAGTGAGTTTATAGTTCAGTTTCAGTGACAGCTAAATTTCAACAAAACAAAATAAAGTTATAGGATATATGCTATTTAAACCATTTAAATCATTCTGAAATAAATACAGACTATGTGTTTTTATTTCAGAATGATCTTTATTCATTAATTTCAATTTATCTTTTTTTCCACAATAATAGATCAATTCAACACAGAGCTGCTCACCTCCTTCCTCAGTTGTGGGTAGGCCTACTGGGGCTGGTTTAGGGGTAGGTGGGGGTACTGGGGCTGATTCAGGGGTAGGCGGGGGTACTGGGGCTGGTTCAGGGGTAGGTGGGGGTACTGGGGCTGGTTCAGGGGTAGGCGGGGGTACCGGGGCTGGTTCAGGGGTAGGTGGGGGTACTGGGGCTCACGGGGCACACAGACAGCTGCGGCTGCTGCTGCTGCACTTGACGTGTCTGTTCAAACATGCATCATTTTTGACAGGAGGGGTGGTCAACTGATTAAATATGGGCAGCTTGCTAAACGTGAACAGTGAAATCTAAAAATCCAGAGTCCAGGGGGGCGTTGAGAAATGTTTCCAAAATAAACTTAGTGTTATTATCAGTGCATTAAGTGATGCATATTTATGATTATAAATTAACAAATTAGTGTCATATTATTTTTGTCAGTATTATAATTTTATTAGGGGCCTTTCTGGGCCTCTGTCAATGATGGGCCCCTAGAATCCTTCCCCTTATCCCCCCCTTTTCGGCACCCCAGACTATGAGCATACAAATTTAGCATTTTCTGAAGAAAAAAAAGCATGGGTTTCCCGCATCTGCTGCAGTCAATTGCAGTGAATGATTTGTACAATCATCAATGTCCAGTAAATGTGTCACAAAAAAACTGCGCTCATACAGCTTTGCTACCATAGCCAGTTAAATTTGACTTAACTCTAGTGACACCTAAGGGTGAAAGACATTACATTTGACAGCAGTTTTGGTGATTGTTCACCGATGGTACAATCCAAAATTTCCACTTTTTAAAGGCTATAAAATCGAAGGAATGTCATGTTATAGTGTTAATGTAGCGGCCCCTGAGGGTTGAATTGTAATTGAGTGGTGCCGTATGGGTATACGTACAATATTTCAAGAATTTGTTCCTAGTCAGATAAAGCATTTATGGGTTAAAGCCTGTCATGTTCAACAGGCCATGCACCCAAACATTTGATAACCCATTATGCTCAAACAGTCAGTGATATCAAAAAAACAAGATTGGATGCAATTTGTGCCAATAGGTGTAAAAAAAAAAAAAAAAAGGCCAAAAAAGAATGAAAAATTGTCAAAACATTTCCCCAGGTCCAAATGGGGACCTCAGCGTCATTCAGGGAACCTACTGTACAATATTATGGAGCCCTGGAAGTGACATGGATTTTTTTTTTTCCATCTCGTCGTGGTTATAATCAATTTATGAAATAACGTTGCAGCAGTGGCAGTGACTACTGGCAATCAGGACAAACGATTTACAATGGATGCAGGTGCGTATATCATATTCATGTGAAAGTTGTGACAGAAAACCTGAATTTACTATAATACCTTCAGTTTTCCACTACATTCTCACACAGACCACATTCTCTCGGCTTTCACAGTGACACTAAACACGTTTATTGTGTTATGTTTCTATATACAACAGATAAACTATTGCTCTTTATACCACAAGGGGGCACTGTTGTATAAGACAGGTCAAAGCTGTATGCACAGAGGTCAGATTGCAACAAGATGGCGACTATGTATGAATCGAGGCTGCTACTGAGAAGTCTGTTACAATATAAGTTGTTAAAGTAAACGGCACTTGTTAATGATTCCAGCGTCCCATCATTGTTAAGTTAACACCACAACGTTCACTCCATTCACCCATTTGAGCCAGAGTGCCAATGCGTTTTACTTCCTATCTCGGAGTGTGACTTACTATCTGGAGATATTAAATTGCACTAACGAGATTAAAAAAAATAAAAAAACAAAAAAATCAATTTCACCTTCAGGGCTCCGCACAATAATGTTTAACTTTATGCCAAAACGGAAAAAGCTTAATAATTGACCTCCTGGTGGCACTATCGAGGACATCCTTTATTATGTGGAGCATATTTCCATAGGGTACCTGTGTGCCAAATACGATGACTTCAGCACATACTTTATGATTGATATATTATATTTATGAATCTATAATCTGACCATAATAATAATGATTTACACTAGATTAACAAACAGTCACAATCCCACAGTAAAGACGTGATTATTGCAGCTGTTCGAGATCCCAGAAACTAGAAACAGAAAAAAAAAATTCTTATCTGCAGTGGCAGCGTGATTTCTTTCCATTTCTGTATACACTGTTCTGTATTTTCCACTGACTGAAACAGGTCAAATGTTCCTTTGAGGTCAAGTGTTTATTAGCTACCTTATTAGCATCAATTGGGAGTTGTCTATGATTACAGCAAATTAAAGTGATAGTTCGGGTTTTTTGAAGTTGGGTCATATAAAGTACATATCTATAGTCGATCTGTTTCCTACCGTAATCACCGATCAGCGCAGCCTCAGTTTGGAGAAGTAGAGAGCCGCTCCAGCCAGATGCTCAGCTTTTTACTGCAGTGAAAGGGGTCCAGAGAAAAAGCGAAATTAACCACCTAAAACAAGGCTCACCTAAAAAAATCTATAACAGTTCAAGTGTACGTTGTAAAGGGAATATTCACACCGCTTTACATCGCCGTCAGACCTTCTTTTGGCACTACATTTTCTCAACCGTAGAACCCCCAAATCCCTACGCATGAGCGCTAATGCGGAGGGATACGGAGAGTTAAGTTTCGTTTTTATCCAAAGTAAACCTCTCGTCCAGCAGCTGGGCCTCGCGCTGTATTCCACGGCTCACAGATCAGCTGTTGCCCAGTTATGCTAGTGCGTAGGGATACGGGGGTTCTGCGGTTTAGAAAATGTAGTGCCAAAAGAAAGCGCGGTCTGACGGCGATGTGAAGCGGTGTGAATTTTACCTATACAACGTACACTTGAACTGATATAGATTTTTGTAGGTGAGCCTTGTTTTAGGTGGTTAATTTAGCTTTTTCTCTGGACCCCGTTCACTGCAGTACAAAGCTGAGCGTCTGGCTGGAGCGGCTCTCTACTCTTCCAAACTGAAGCTGCGCTGATCGGTGATTACGGTAGGAAACAGATCGACTATAGATATGTACTTTATATGACCCCACTTCAAATACCCGAACTATCCCTTTAATGTGTGTTTATTGAGGAATTGAGGATCTCACTTAGATCATAAGCTAGATCATAAGATTGGTTTTGTGATTTAAAGGAGAACTTCGGTCAATTTTAACATCCGCTTTATTGCTCAAGCTACCCTTGACTTGCCAGTACCGAAAACGCGAACACTTTTGGTCCACCCCATACAGGGCTCCTTGAACGGAGAGTTAGCATTGACAGCTAACAGCGTGGGGTAACAACTTTACACTGTGTTTTAAACATCTTAATATGCTCCAAATATCACTCCAAAAGCCATGCAACATCAGCAGACACCTTACAACACAGCACTGTAGTGTGTATGGCTCAAAATGAATAAAAAAGTGGTTAAAACAGCGTGTTTGTGCAAGCAGCTACTTACCGGTTTGTTTACATCTCGTCTTCCCGAAGTCCAAACTAGTCGATCCGTCGAGCGTGCGCTGACTCCCTCACTGGCAGACGGAAACTTTTGCAGACAGTAACGTATTCCAGCATTTTTGTTTTTCTGTTCATGTCCATGTCCATGTTACAGCCTGTCAGGAGCCATGAGCCTTACAATAGCCTGTCATGAGTCTACTCGTTCTGCACTGAGAGGCCCTCCAGACGAAACGTTCCTTTGTGGAAACACACATGTATTGCATCGTTTTGGCCGATCGTCGACGTGGATCTTGAAAACGCACCTTTTTGAAACCAGGTCTCAGGGTGGAAACATCTGAAAACGCAGCCCTCCCGTTGTCTTGTGGACGGCAAATCCGCATACTTTCCGAAACGATGACATCATCGCCCCACCTCTCGACCTCTTGCCTCTGACCTCTGAACCCTGCAACGTCGCATAACAACAACAATGGCGGACTACTACTTGCGTTCGTGTTTCTTGCAACCTACTCGCCTTGTAGTTGAGTGTGAGTCGCAGCAGCAGTTTGACCTCATTATCGGTCCACACAAACGCTTCTGGTTTCCTTGTACTACCCATTTTCATCTTGCAGAGAGGAGAGCAGAGCTTCTCCAATGCAAGTAACTCCTCATCTGTATACTCCGGTCCGAACAAATATGGACTACCGTCTAATTCAAAAGGTTCGTCGTCGATGTCTTCCACTTCGATATCAGACAAGCTCTCCATCGTGACTATATCGGAAACAGCTTCGATCGCCACTGACGAGTCCCTCTCTGTACGAGCTACGATCATGCGCAGCCAAGCTAGCTCTCAGTGCAGAGCGAGTAGACTCATGACAGGCTATTGTAAGGCTCATGGCTCATAACAGGCTGTAACATGGACATGTACGTTATGAACAGAAAAACGAAAATGCTGGAATACGTTTCTGTCTGCAAAAGTTTCCGTCTGCCAGTGAGGGAGTCAGCGCACGCTCGACGGATCGACTAGTTTGGACTTCGGGAAGACGAGATGTAAACAAACCGGTAAGTAGCTGCTTGCACAAACACGCTGTTTTAACCACTTTTTTATTCATTTTGAGCCATACACGCTACAGTGCTGTGTTGTAAGGTGTCTGCTGATGTTGCATAGCTTTTGGGGTGATATTTGGAGCATGTTAAGATGTTTAAAACACAGTGTAAAGTTGTTACCCCACGCCGTTAGCTGTCAATGCTAACTCTCCGTTCAAGGAGCCCTGTAAAGGGTGGACCAAAAGTGTTTCGCGTTTTCGGTACTGGCAAGTCAAGGGCAGCTTGAGCAATAAAGCTGCATGTTGAAATTGATCGAAGTTCTCCTTTAAGTTTTATGAACTGACACTATGGATCTTGGGAGTAACATAAATCCTGTTTAAACGTATTCAGTGGGCAAGGCCTGCTTTAGCTCAAAATCCAGTCTTTGATTTGAGCGCTCCAAAAAAAACTTGCAGGAGTCATCAGGCATACGAGGAGTTGTTCACAAAAAAAATTATATTTAAGGCCAAATAGCATTGACATTTAACAAATGTTACCAGATACTGCTTTAAAGACAGTAACAGCAACCAGTAGAAACAGCAGAAATTAACATGTAAAAGAAGCATTTTCTCTAAAGCTTTCATACAGTATGTTATAAGTTGGAGCTGCTACCGTATGTATACCCCGCAGTGATTGTATCAAAAAAATATAATGCAGATCATTATTCAGCTCTGAAAGATGTCCAGCACTGCATTTGAGTTGTCTCTATATACTGTACTTACAGTTATTGACTTTTGCTCAAGGTCGACTCCACCAGCTATACTGAAACCAAGTCCTGTACCTTCATCTTTACTCAGGACAACAAGGTGAGTGTTACCGTCAACCTGCAGACAATCAATGAAAAATGTATACAGAAAGTAGGACTGAAACAATGAGGTCTACAGGATGTGTTATATATATTAAATTACAACTGAAATAGGTTTCGCTAATGAAGTGAACAACATTGATCATGTTGTTATAATGCAATGTTCCTCTGGGAAACCTTGAGTCCTAGCGTTCATGTATGTGGATGGCATTTGACATGCACCTCCCACCAAATACCACTGCAGACAGTACACCTCCTCATGCAACAGCACTTCCTGATGCCAGTAGTTGCCCCCAGCAGGCCATTAGGGTGACAATTCATCCTACAATACTTGCAGGACCTCAAGGCGTCACCCTGGCCAAATTCCCCTGATCACCATCAGAACTATCATCTGTGGGATGTCTGATCCATTAAGGCCCTGCCATGAATCAGTCTGCACTCTGTCCTGTTGAGCTATGGACAGAGGAGATGTCCTGTGGTACAAGGGCGGGAGGTCTTGGAAGTCCTGCAGCTTACAAGGTGGACACTTGGAGCTCTTTGTCATGTTCCTTGGTCATTCCACAGCAGCTTTAGCAGTTCCAGCTGGGCTAGGATGGTTGGTACATGTCAAGTCAGATCCAGATGAAAGCCAGAACCTAAGGTTTCCCAGAGGAACATTGTATTGTAACAAGAGATCAATGTGTTATTCTGTCCACATGTGGCTGGTTGATATTCATGTCAGCAGTATAGCATTACCTCTGAGAGAGCCTTCGCATCCTGAAGCAGGGCCAACAAGTATGATTTACAGGTCACGGAGGACAGCAGTGTTTGCAATTTACACTGACTCACAGGAGAAGAAGTCAGCTTGTTTAAACTGCAGACAAAAAAATGCCACATTACAGACTTGTAAGTTTTTCCCGTGATGACCATTTCAAACAATACTTTCTTTTGAATAAAACATGAACAAGGACACACAATACAATTGCAAATATGTGTTGTCATGCCCAATTTACACAAGAAAATCGGTGCTGATTGTTATCACACAAAACATTTTCAGGTACAGCTAACATGGCCAAGCCAATGCCTAATTCTATTTAACAACATTTCTATAAACACATATTTCTTACAAATGCTGCACCCTTAAGAAAAAGCCAACTCACAGCCATTGGTGTTACAATCATGTTCATTTGTTGAATGTAATTTGAGTACAACAATCAGCCATGACATTAAAACCACTGACAGTAAGTAAATTACAATGATCATCTCATACAATCGAGCGTTTTTCCAGAGAAACCTTGGGTCCCCAATCACTCTTTCAACACTGTCTAAAAGTCACTCTTCTGCAGGCTGTTTCTGTGCCTGCACCTTTAAATGCTATTGAGCTTTGTCTGTCAACGCCTGCCTTGCCTGCTACATGCCCCTCTCAGGGAGATGCCGCTTGCGCTAGCGGTAGCATGAGCTAATGTTTTACGGTGTATGTATCGCTATGGCTCACCGAGATGCTGTCATTCAACCACACCAGTTTGACCCAGAATCAGACCCAGAAGGAGAGGCTCCTGAAGAAATACAGACTCTGCAGCTGCAGCAGGGCATTTCGGAATGGTTAGTGTGTCTGAATAATGTTAGTTTGTTCCAGAGCTGTCAAAATTGCTCCAAAATGACGTTCGAATACTCGCTCTAAACAAACACATAGGTTCGGACCATTTGAATATCTATATTTGCGCATTATGTGCCCTCATATAACAAGAGGACAAACTGATACAACGAGACATAACTAATTGTATAGGTATTTACGGGATACGGTACCTCGGTTCCAGTTCTTGACAAAACTCATTTTTACACGAAGGTTTGACTCATTCATTCAATCGCAAATAAAGCCTCGGTTGCTTTTTGGCGAGAGTTTCACTTTAACATTAAACTCGCTTCAAACACCATTGCATAGCAGACCGAAGAGGAGCTAACTAGTTAGCCAATTTCCAGCTGACTTCACCATACTCATTCAGAATTGACCTACTACAACTTCATTGCAGGCTGCCACAGTGCCATGATATGACCACTGGGGGTGTTGAGACTGGATACATTTAATTTCTACACATTGTGGCTTCAATGTACTGCAAATATAAATAATTAAACATTAGCAGGTTTTGAATTGAACTACCCACCTGATGGACCAGCCAGGCTGTTGTCGATGGGTCTCTGGGGTACCTTGAGAGGTCTCTTCAGTGTATCCATGATCGCCTTTGCTCACTCTTTTCACATCCACTTTTGTCAGTGTTGCAGAAGGTGGAACAGTCTCCGTGACTGAAGCCTTCTGAAGTCTATTGGGATGGATGTCAGGCTCAGTTTTATCTGCAGCTGCACCATGTCCTCTGGTTAAATCCTCTTTGTATAGTTTTTCCAACTCTGGCATACTTTGAGCCCTGAGATTCCGCAACTTGTTGCAGGAAAGCTTGCTGTGTTTCCTCCACAATACCTGTGAGGTCTCTTGTGTAATCCCATCAGTTTTAGCCCCATGATTGTCTTCAGTCAGGGGAGTTGTGTTACAGCTTGAATGTGGATGCCCACGGTTTATCAGTGCAATGCTTGATGTAGATTTACCAAGAGGAGATGGGCAAGGTGTGGTAGGGATTAGAGTCTCTGTGAATGAACTAAAATTATTTTGCTGTGCCTGGCAGTCAATAGTATTAACCAAGCTCATATAACCAGCAATCCTTTGGTTAAGTGAGGCTCTGTATGCCAGAGCATAGGACTGAATGTCACTGTTTTTAGTCACAGGCTTGTCAAAGTTAGCCAAGTTTTCAAATGACTTTATTTTATGCTGGACAGAGAAGGGATAGTAGTTTGCAGACAAGGCAGTATCTGTGGAGAAGCTTTGCCTTTCCATTGTCTTTATGTACACTCTGGATGTGCTGGACTGTAGCGCCTCCACAGCAGTACGAGGTTTCGAGCCATAACTTGTGGTTGAATGAGTTGCTTGAGTCGAACAAAGTGAACTACCTACTGTGTTACTGAACATGCCATTTGTTCTTTCTACTGTGGAACTGGCAGGAGAAAGCATTGGTGCAAATCTTATATCTGTGCCTCTATGGGTGGGTTTAGAGGCCTTTGAATTAACTGTTTTATTACAGGCTAAAACTGGTGCTGATGATGCAGATAAGCAAGATAGTCGAACTTCTATAAAAGTTCTCTCAGTGGCAAGTGGGTGTGATTGGCCCTGTGACTCGGCTATTGCTTTGGAGCCAAAAGTGATGTCCTTCTCTGTGGCCAGCTGAGCAGTTTTTATTGTGCCACCTGAAGGTCCAGGCTCAGATGTGACTTGCTTTCTGTCACTTACTTTGGGCAAAGCAAGACAGCCGTTCATACTAGGCTGGTTATCTAAAAAGTGTGATATGCTTGTCATTGATGGTAATTTAGTTGACTGGCTCAAGGAAGCATTGATATTTGTAGGAACGGTACTCCCACTCTCAGTAGGTGTTTGAAGAGGATCCTCCTGTGGTTTGTTCTTGCTCTTAATATTAAGGCCCTTCAGTTTGGGAGCACTAATGTTTGGTCTGTTTTGAGTTGCAAGCTGAAGTTTAAAATTATTACATGGCACACCGTCTGAATTATCAAGAAGTTTAAGGCCAGGGGTCTTCTTTAACAAGGGGGTAGCATGGGAACTTAAATGATTACTGCACTCCAAGACTTTTTCTTTGCGAGATGCTGACTCTCTTCTATCTGATCTGCCAAAACTCAAACCTGAATTATTTGATTCAACTGATGATGAATTGGGTGTTTGTGTATTCAATTGCTTCAATAAATTAAGGTTCAGTGAGGCATCTGCATTCAAATTTGCAGTAAAACCCTGAGTGACGCTGTTGGTACCTAGTGTGGAAGGGCTCCTGTAAATGCTTAGACTTTTAGGAGTGGATGCTATGCAATCTTTAACTTTGTCACATGATTCAATGACACTATCAATTTGACTCTCTACAGGGGAGACAGGTATTTTACAGTTGGAAAACTGGCACGGTTGCTCTGCAGAGAAGACCCCTAATGAGTGAGAAAGTCCTGAGCATTCGGTAGTTGTAACAGAGTTTGCTATGTTTGTCAGTAAAACGTCAGAGGAGACCTGCAACACACCAAAAGTCTGATACAGGTTTGTATTTTGACTGCAGGCGTGCTGAACAGGCAAAGACCCATTTGATGAATGGCCTAAATGAGAGTGTCTGCCAGCATCAGGTTGCTGAGCATCACAGTAACAGAACTCCAGTTCCTCATCATCTGAGGACGGCTCAGGAAGGCTACCACCACCAGCCATCTTACTGACCATTACACTGCTGTCAGTGATGGAGTCACTGTTTGAATCACTTTCATCTCCTGAGGGGTACATACATTTAGAACCAACATTAGGGCTTTCCTGACTTGATCCATTGACAAAAGCTGAGCTGTTTTCCTTTAGATAGTTTACATGGGTTGTTTCCACAGGGAGGATGGCATCTCTTTCATTTCCTGCATCCAAGATGGAACAGTCAAGGGGACTTGACTGTGTTACGACCGAAATGCTTGCCTTATCAGACAGGGTTAAAGTGTTTTGGCTTGAACAGCAGGGTATGGGTTCATTACAGGAGGTTTTATGGGAGGACCTAGTGTGAGTATTTTCATCATCATTGAAGTTTCCTTCGGATAAGATGTCATCTATGTTGGTGATGGGTATTTGGGAGTCCTGGTCTGTTTGGGTTGCGTGTGTGGAAATTGCTGATTTTGCATTTAGCACTTGTCCTTCCTCAGATGTTGCCTGAGCAGATCTGGCTGGGTTCAGTCGGGTGGAAACTGTCAAACTGGAGAGTCGATCTACAGCTGGGACCAGAAACAAAAAGTGGACAGTTTAGTCAGAACTGAATAAGAGAAACACACAAAGGCTGGGTTAATCTTTTTGACATGAAACAAAAAATGCTATACAGTATAATCTTGCAGAACAGTAAGGTTATATACAGTACATGTCATGCCATAGAACAGAATAATACAGGAAGAATGTCCAGGGTGGTGCTTATTACTTATTACTGTATGCTGATGCTGTGCTAAGGTCTGTAAAGCTACTTTCAGAAACTTCTGGCTTATAAACCTTCAGCGAAGACATGTTTCACATAACTACATTTGTTGCTGTTTTATATACAATTAATTGGCTTGTATAATTGAATTGAAATTTTCATACATTTTGAGGATTATTTAACAAGCGGTTTGTGATGATATATTGAAAATAGGATTTTGAGAAAATTGAGGGGAGAAAAAAATGCAAAATTTGCGCCTTCAGAGCAGAAGACTAGGACCCTCATTTATAAAACAGAATTTGAACAAAGCGGTTATTTAGAAAACCTTACTTTGACATCGAATTGGTATCAAGCAAAATCTAGACTTGAGGTAGGTTTTGTTTTTATACAGATGCTACATTACAAGGCTTGACAATAGACATTGCCGTGGTTGTTCCAAGATGCCATTGGAGTAGATATTTTATTGCTGTCTCTTGTATTATAATTTAAGATGGGGAAGACATAAAAATAAAAAATAGATATTCACAGGAGATTTCAATGTGTAAAAGTCAGAGAAGTAGTCCATTATTAGTTAATATTTTACCATATCTATTTGTAATTGGCTTCCAATTGAATCAAAAGCAACCCTCCACTAGCAATCTAAAATGTTGTAATTGATAAGTAGATGTTGAAATTCAGGAGAAACCCCTGTGAAGAGCCGAAAACAATGACACAGGAACTCTTTTCTTTTGGTGACCAAGAAACAGCGATCCACAGCATGTCTATGTCTATGTCTACATTAAATTTACACTACTGTAGTATAAAATTATCAGTTACTAAACTGAGACAAACAAAGCATGCAGGGAGTTAAGGTACAAGGTTTATCTAGTATAGGTTAACTAAAGGTAAAATAAACTGTGAGATAGTCACCATGGATAGGAAGCCAGATGCTTGCAAGTTGCTTTGGGGAGAGTGAGGAAGGGTGGACCCTACATCTTAGGTCAGCGTAAAAGGGAAAGACATGGTGGTCTATTTAAAGGGGTACTGAGTAGCATTCTGCAACTAATGGCTGGTAAACAGAACTTAAAAGAAGCATAATTATATACAGCCACATTAACTGTACAGCCCCAATTCCTAAAAAGTTGGGATGCATGAATAAATAATTGATAATCATTTCTGACATACTGTATATACAGTTAGACACAGCACAAAGACGAGAATGGCTATTTGGTAGATTGCAAGACAGTCCCCTTCTGTACTCACTCATAGATATCAGCCACGCAGACACGATCCATGTATAACTCCCAGAGAAATTAACGAAAATGTACAAAAAAAAGAAAAAAAAAAGAAAGCAGCTTTCCTTTAAAAATATTCCAAGATATGTCCCTTTATCCAGATCCACACAAAAAATGTATGGAGGCTATTCTGGACCAAGACCCATCCTCTATCCAACCAAACAACCAACCAAACCACCAACATGGGTGAAAACACAACCTCCTTAAAAAAATAACATTACATTACATTTACATGTAAATAAGCTTATTCTTAATCTGATAGCATCAAAATGTTTGGGACAGGGACAAGTTGGGACAGGAGTAATGAAAGACTAGGAAAGTTCTGGAATCCTCCAAAAACACCTGTTTGCTATTAGTCATTGTGACCATCTGCGTAATTATTCAAATCAGTACATAGACAAGGAGTGGAATCAATTGAAAAAGGAAAAGATAAGAAGGTAGAATTCAACAAGAACTACCAATAAGACAATGAGCTGCTGCTCTACTGTAGAGAGACTGACTGCAGAGAGCTTGACTTGCTGAAAATCTAGATGTGACAGTTTTCCAAATGCTGTTTTATGAGACAGACTGCACTATGTGTAACACATTAGCAATCAACCCTTCCAAATGGTAATATATTTTCCTTGACCTACCATGATCTGACATTACAATGTTAGCTGAGATAGAAAGCCAACAAGTTGCCCCTGCTGTACATTGTATGTATGCCATTAGCCAGGATGTTTATTCCAGGGTAATACTTCCTCTGTTACCTTTTGCTGTGATTAAGAGACAAGCGCTTGAAATTGTTCATGTAAAAATAATTTATTTAAAAAGCTGTCGGAGGCTTGTGTAGTTTCTCCCAGTAAACATTTCCTTAAATCTCTCTAGTCATGATAGTCACATTTATGGGAAATACAGTGGAAATACACTGTAATTTTCCATTAATTGTGAATTTTAATGCGCTGCTGCATTTCTGGAAAACATTGCACTACAAAGCAGGGAAACCTATGTCAGACAGAACAGTTTTTACTGCGTAGTTTCTGCATCAGGACTCATGTTAATGAATGTCTTAACAGTAATCACAAAAAACCACACAACAGTCTACTTAAAACACAACAGGAGTAACTTAATACAAAATCCTATGCCTTACCTGAAAATGGTCTCTTAACTTCCAAAGACAGTGTCATAGGAAGGTTGAGCATGAGCTCCCCGATTTCCTGGTAGTGCGAGGAGCACACCAGTTTTTCTCCAATTTTTACAATCTCATCTCCAGGACACAGCTTGCTAGTAGATTCCTGGAAGTGTGACTAAACAAAACAAATTCAATGTAGCTTTTCAGTGACCAGAAAAATCAACAGTGCTCAAGCGACAGATACCACTCATTGTCAAATGATTTTTAAAGTTCTTTAAAGCAAAATTATGTATCTTTTTTTTTTAACTTGAACTATCAGCTTCAGCATCATGCACATGACACAGCATCTTTTATTAGGGTGAATGGTGAGGATGGCAATTTTCTACATAATGCTTTAAATGATTCAAACTGACATGTTTGGTAAGGTCTGAAGTATCCATTCACTTATGTTGGACTGAAATGAGGCTGAAACCAATCAGACATACCCTTTCTGCTGCACCCCCCGGCTTTAATCCAGTGATGACAACTTTCAGAGGAGATGACATAATCTCCAGGTCAAGCCCAAATGACTCTTCCTCACTTCTCCACAGGGTTACAGCATGGACCGTACAGTCACCCACAGGCTCACTGGCATCTCCCTTCTTATAGTGCTGATGGGGTACCAACCCTCCAGCAGTCTTGGGGTTTTTCCCACATTTTGTGGCATCAGATAGGAGCTGTGATGGGGCCAAGCCTGCAGGGGGTTCATCAATTTTGGACTTTAGCAGCTGTGGCAGGTTTGGTGCTTCAATGCTCATCATACTTTTGACCCTTGTCACTGCTTTATGCTCAAGCTTGGGGGAGCGCTTTGATTCAAACTGTTCATCATCTTGATTTGTATAGTTTACACTACTGATTGTCAAATTATTCAACCCAGATCTCACCCCTGCTTTGTGGTCAAAGGGGCAATGGATAGGTGTGATGGGTGACTCTGAACCAGGTGACTCGGATTTAGTTGTGATACCTTTTTCACATTGTGACAAACGATCACTGAGTGGTGTTACTACATCACTGCTTCCACACCTTTGCAAATCCCCACCATCTTCACCGTCTCCATCTAAGGATGATATTGCAATTACAGCTGCTGAATCACTTTTGGGAATAATGGAGTCAGATTTTGTTGGCTTGTGGAAAAGCCCAGTGTTTCCAGCAGTGTCATCGTCATCATCACTAAGGTCTTCGTCAAAGCGCATCACCGGCCGCTGACGGAGAAGCGGGCTGCACATGGTGGTGGGACTAGAGACAGCAACGGGCTGGCACACTGCCTCAACATGGTGATTAAGATGGACAGCAATCAGGTCTTGTGATGCATTGCACAAGGGGCCATTCTCCGCTTCTGTAGAGATTAAAATGCAGGTAATGTGGCATATTTGAATAGGAAACAACAATTAAAATGTTGACAAAATAAAATCTTTGGTCATCACTCGTCCTGGAGTAACTTCTTTCGGGATTTCTAATGAGTTTATTTCAGATTGACCACATCCATATCCAACAATTACGCTTTTTCAGTTAATCTGGCTTCAAAGACACTTTACCATGGAGATAGGTTTAATTCCTGCCCAGGGAACGATTCTGATGGTTCATGGTATTCAAATGGGTAAAACTTTACCATGTGGCTGTGATGTGTTCTCTTCCATGGAGGTACTGCAGCTCTGCTGGTGGAGTGTCTCATCACTGTTTGAGCCCATCAGCATGGATTCAGACAGGAAAAAGTGTCTGGAAACGTCCAGGGTGAAGAACTGTGATAATTCTGTCTCTGAGCTCAGAGACCCCTGCTGGAGAGTTGTGAAAATGGAAGAAGACGAAATCAACTGAAAGATGAAAACCACAACCATACATTTTCAAAAGGTTCTCTACGCTATGCAACAGTAAATTTGGCAGCACTTTATGTGAAGGGGTGCATATAACACTTGACATGACAGTCATAACCAAGACATGACATCTGTCAGAACATGAAGGAGTCTTTACGAATGTTTGACTGTTGCCACTGTGTATGCAACTGGGGCATATTTAGTAACATTTTTCAGGAATAATCAAAAATGAGATGAAATAATAGATTTTTGTTTCTTAATTAAAGTTTCTTGGCGCACCACTCTTAAAGGTGAGAAAATCATAGCCAATTAATTAATTCAGTCTCATCAATCATCAGTCTCACAAATGCGTGTTTTAATGAATAATTAAAATGGTCAATATTCAAGGAAAATCTGATAAAGGTATTACTACTCAATGAAATTATGGTTTTAATTCAACCAGGTTCTAAAACAAACACAATGAAAGGCATAGGGTTGGAGTGAGACAGTTAATGTGATGATATCGGCTAATTGGACCTCCATTCTTAACCATGTCCAAGAGGTCCACACACATCAAAATCCTGCTTTCCCCCAGTGCTTGCATCCACAGCGCACCTCAAGGGACATGAGCAAATGGTACACAGCAGGTAGATACAAAAAACAAATTGTGTGTGAAATGTGTTTTTTTTATATATATCTAAAAGATGTTTAACCAGTTTGAATTCATGTGATTTTTTTTCAGGAACACCAGCTTTCTGCAGACTAGAAAAGGCGTTGACTGATAAGAGAATTCTGAAAGATGTGGAAGAGCTCAGCCCTCACTATCAGACCTCATCACTGGAGGCATTTCACAGCATTATTCTGCAGTTTGCACCCAAGAAATGTTGTCTTCCCATACCTTGGAATGTTATGCAGGTGAATAAACCTTCACTATCTGTTTAGTTCTTTATAATTTAGTGTGCTTGCTATCATTTTTAAAGTTTCACCCAAGACTCTACCTGGCTGCCCTGCATTACAATGAAAATTAAGGATGTCCCAATCCGATCATGTGATCGGAAATCTGGGCCGATCGCGTGGCTACAGGCTCGATCAGAATTGGACGTTATCAATCAATCAAAGCTTTATTGTCATTTTGTTGTACCAACAAAGTAGTACAACAAAAATGAGATTATGTTTCTCCGGGATCAATAACAGAAGATACAATAAATAACACACAATATATAAATATAATACATTTAAAACTAAAACTATGACTAGGGGCTCGTGAAGTGCAATAGTGCATATGCTCCAGATCAGCAGTTCATCAATCTAACAGCTTGTGGAAGGAAGCTGTTAGATTGATGAACTGCTGATTGATAAGTCTGTTAGTTCCACCTTTATGACTCCGGAACCGTTTTCCTGATGGGAGGAGTTCAAAGAATGTGTGGAGAGGGTGGGAGACGTCCCTGATGATGTTCAGTGCCCTGCTCCTACAGCAGCTTTGGAAGAGTTCTTGGACAGAGGGGAGGGAAACTCCGATGACCCTCTCAGCTCCTCTAAGTATTCTCTGCAGGGCTTTTTTGTCTGGCATACTGCAGCTGGAGTACCATGTCAAGATACTATACGTTAGAACGCTCTCCACCACACCACTGTGGACCTGTTCAGCTCCTTCAAACACTCAACTTCATATTCAGCAATTAAAATGTTCAACTTTTTCAAATCTTTCAGCCCCCTTCAGCTTTTCTGCCCTTTCAGCTTTTTAAAATATTCATTGTTCTGCCTTATCAACTCCTTCAAACATTCCACTTCATGTTCAGCTATGAAAATGTTAAAGTCCGTGTAAAGCAGAAATAAATTTGTGTTATGAGTTTGTCATACCACAGAAACATGTGTCATTGACCACTGAGCCAAATTTGAAAGATTAAAAAAAATTGCCAAGTATATAAAATTAGGTCTCAAAATCCTGGAAAAACAAGCACTTCTCTCTGCTGTGAAAATGCTGGGGGTGTGTCAGTTAGAGGCGCTGGAACCACGCGCAGGAGGGGAGCTGCCTCCGTGTACTGCACGAGGACGTAACCTACAGTAACAATGTAAGCTAGCAGCGTCATCGGACGGACCCAGTCCGACCTGTTTGAGCCATCAGAGCCAGAAACTGACTCTGAGGCCCTGTCCAGACGAGCGGAAACTTTTTTTTCTCCGTCTTCCTCGTCATCGTTTTAAGAATATTTGCGTCCACACGGCTCCACTGACAACAACTGAAAACGCTGTAGTTCATATTCCAGGCCTATAGGTGGCACGTGACATTCACCAAAAACGGAGAAGAAGACACGGAGCATGCGCATTAAGCTTGCGCGCTGTAAACAAACAGACAGTAGACGGAGAAACCGAACACAACAAGAAGAAGATGAAAATGGCGAGTACAAGGAAACCAGAATCGTTTGTGTGGACCGGTAATGAGGTCGAACTGCTGCTGAGATTCACACTCAACTACAAGGCGAGTAAGTTGCAAGAAAGCTCAATATCTTCTGCAGCACGAACACGAGCATGTAGTCCGCCATTGTTGTTGTTGTTGTTATGAGACGTCACGGGGTGGGGCGATTGCGTCATCGTTTTGGAAAGTATGCGGATTCGCCGTCCACATGAAAACGGGAGGGCTGCGTTTTCGGATTTCTCCACCCTGAGACCCGTTTTCAAAAAAGTGCGTTTTCATGCGCTGCGTTTTCAGGAGTCGCATGGACGGTTGGCTAAAACGATGCAATACGTGTGCGTTTTCGAAAAACGGCGTTGTCGTCTGGACGGGGCCTGAGTCAGACACTGATGTTGCTCAGCCTCCTTCCTCACAGTCCATGTTTTACATTACACACAAACACCCCAGTCTATAATTCCTTGTCATAGCTATATTGGTGCACATAAATTATAACCTGTGGATTATCATTGTGCTGTCAGATGGACTCCGCTCAGGGAATGAGGCCAAATCATGTCATGATTAAATGCAATAACATTTGCTAACATTACATGGACATGACAGGATGCACGATGTAAAATCACTTTCAGGATTTGCACCTCCAGCAAAATGCATTTAATTGCCGTGCACGTTGTGTCCGAGCCGGCCCGGGCCGACACATTAACCAGGGTTCTCCCCAAACGGTGGAACAGCGGAGCTGCGCCGCTATACTGCTGGCTCAGCGCCACTATACTCATCTTCAATGTTAGCTGCTTTATAGTGAGTGTTTGTGGGCTGCCGCGGTCTTCTCGTGAAAAAAAGCGCCCTCCTCCCACCGGTCGGTGACGAGCGTCCGTCCGTTCCCAGGCTGACAACGATAGCGACCGTATCCCCCCCCGGCCGACAGTGCGCCGCTACACTTCAAATTTCTGGGGAGAACCCTGCATTAACTGTAATTATGAACCCGAGCCCGGTTTAAACCCGACATTGTTTTAATACGTGGGCTGTTATAACGGACGTTCTCAAGCTCCATGTTGTACTTAACTACACAATCAGTGATGCGGTAACGCCTTACTCTAATCTGACTACTTTTTTCAGTGAGGAGTAATCTAACGGGGTAATATTTCCAAACCACTTGTCAGATTAAAGTTACTTATTCAAATCACTGTGCGTTACTATTATTTTTGTCATTTTCCTTAGTAAAATTATACATTTTTGCTTTCCTCTTGCATCTCAGGGAGTGACGTCACGTGCGCGAGAAGTCACGTATTCTGCACGAGGACGTTCATTCGTGCCTTTTCAGCTCCTTCAAACATTCAACTTCATGTTCAGCTACAGAAACTGTTGAGCTATCAATGTGTTCAACTCTTTAAGCTCTTTCAGCCTTTAACTTTTTAAAAACTTTTTCAGCTTTCCAACTTTTTCAGCTTTTCGGAAGTACATTCAGCAGATTTCAGTTTCAGCCTTTAGCATTCACACTATATTTTTGCAGGAAATGCAATTTTTCTAGTTATTACTATTAGGGCCCGAGCAGGGAACCTGCAAGGACCCTATTGCTTTTCAAATGATTATTAAGGGCCAGAGCAGTTCAGTTGTAATTGAATAAATAATTCTTCTTATTATTAGGGGGCCAAGCCCGAGGGGCCAAGGGAACCCTATTGTAATTGTAAAGATTTTTATTTCTGTTTTTTTCCGGCTAAAAGTGGTGCTGCAGGCTAAACCATGCAAGGGAGGGCAGTGCAATTTGGAAGGTTGGTCCAGCCTCCTGCGAATATCTCAGACACAAAAAACTACATATATCCGCCTGCAGGGGGCACTATAACCTAGGCCAACGCATTTTTGCACATTCAAAAACCTTGTATCGCCATATTCCCTGAATGGAGCTGAATCACTTTGCGATGGCCACGCCCACTTCCGGTTAGAAAGTTTTTTTCACAAAATCGCAAAAATTGGAAAATCTACTTTTTCGAACTCCTCCTTGGGATTTTGTCCGATCTGTGTGAAACTTCCCACATACACTCTTCAGCTGGATCTGATCTAAAGTTATCAAATGAACTTTGCTCGGTCAAAAAATGCGCTAATTATTCACAAAAAAATTTCTGTAGCCAGCTATAAACATGTAAACTATTTGATATCTCTGTCAAACTAAATGCTGTTAGCACCAAATTTCAGATCCTTGGTTGCCATGACACTGGGAAGGGATGAGACGAATTTGCCGAATTTTGGCCACTAGGGGGCGCTAAAAATATGGGAAGTTTATATCTCTTGAACGGCTACACCGATTTTTACGAAATTTGGTCGGTATGATGTAGAGCCAATCCTGAGGCCATATCTTGAAGGTGGTCATGACTGGTCAATGTGGGCGTGGCGTATTACAACAAATCCAAATCGGCACACATTCAGCCTTTTGCACTTCCAGTGCACTTCCCATTACACCGAATACTATGGCTCAGACATGGCCTGTGTCCTCACTTCTGCCCCGAGCCCATCATCCTTTGGGGCCAACTTCTTTGAGCTCTGCGGTGCGCGAGGGGGCTTGGCCCCCGTTCATAACTGCTTGCAGTTCTAGTTTTTTTTTTTCTTCCGCCATAATGATCGCATTTTTCACTGCCTGAACATCCCCCAAAATTCACCAAACTTGGAATATAGGTCACACCTGGCGAAAAATGTTTTAATCTATTGTCGTTCTGAATTTCCACCACGAGGTGGCTCTGTTATTAAAGAAAATGCGTTTTGGCTCATAACTCCCATATCCTTTGTCGCACAATTAAAAAACCTTATATCCACGTGTTCAGTGAATTGTGCTGAATCTCGTGGTAAAGGCCATGCCCATTTCTGCCTACCGTTCTTTTTCGCTACCTCGCGAAATGTCGAAAATTTACTTTTTCGAACTCCTCCCAGGCGATTTTACCGATTTGCACGAAACTTGGCAGACAGCATCTGTGGACCCTCCTGACAAAAAGTTATTAAAAGAATTTTAATAGGCCAAACAATACTCAAGTTATTAAATAACAACTTCCTGCAGATCTGGTTACAAACAGGAAGTGTTGCATATCTCCACATTGGTGTGGTCTAATGACATAAAACTCAGGTTACTACTTCCCCATGAGCCCCTGAGGCCCTGTGCAACGTATTTTATATCTCAACAACGGTTCATCGGATCAACACGAAACTTGGTACAATTATTCTCAGTGCCCTCCTGAGGCCAGCTGACAAAGGGTTTACCGATCCGCCACTAGATGGCGCTGTGGTGCCAGTTTCATTTTATACTTGGCACTGTGCCCACACCATAACACTTAAGGATATGAAATTCATAGGGGTGCTATAGAATGGCCCCTGTGACTCACACACCAGAAATGACCAGCAGGTGGCGCTATTTTCAATGCAAAAGTGTTTTTCGCTCATAACTCCAACTTAACATGTTGCACCTTATTAAACCTCATATGTGTTCCCTGAATTGAGCTGAATTGCTTGGTGTAGGCTACACTCATTTCCACGGTAACTTTCCATTCTCAAAATCCCCACAAATGAAAAACATACTTTTTCGAATCCCTCCTTTCAAACTCCTCCTTGGCGATTTGACCGATTTGCCCCAAACTTTGCATGTAGCACGTGTGGACCCTCCTGACAAAAAGTTATTAAAAGAATTTTGATAGTCCATAAAACGCACATAATATGAAACAACAAATTCCTGCATACAGTGTTGAAAACCAACAATCTTGCATATCTTTACAAAATACTGTCTGATTATCACCTAAATGTTCATAATTGTGTTACATGGACTGATGAGGCTTTGTGTAAAATTTGGTGCAAATCGGCCAATAGGTGGCGCTCTGGTCGCAGTCTAATTAGTGTGAATGGAAAGTAAATGGGGAAATCTTCAAATCTTCTTGCTTATTCACACTGAAATGCAGCAGACCAGTCAGTGAGCAGACCCTGTGAAGCTGCATGGAATTTCTGTGTGTTTCTCAAATGATGTGTGCGTTCTTGAGGAAATGTAAGTGGTTTCTGCTTGTAGTTATGGATAATTTGATCACTATTGCAGTTTGTGTTATTTTACATGGAAATATGTTGTGTGAGTTTGAGTTAGCTCAGTAGCCTGTGTCTCAGTAGTAGTTAGCTGCACTTTGCTTGCACTGCAGCTACATTTGGATAGTGAGGACTTAATGATGAATATTTCATTTGTAATGCCGATTTTGCAACTCAGTCTATTTGTTGTGATTGTGACCACGCTTGTTAGAGTTTAAAGGTCGAATTATTTATCGTGGTTTACACACAGTATATAAAGCTATCAAACTGTTTAGCAGTCTATAGGGCCAGACACTGTCTTCCTCTCATTATTTGTTTTTTATGAAGACTGAAGAAAGTTCTTCTGATTTCAGCATACATTGTTTAATATGAAAATACATTCAGGCAGACAGGTTCTAGGTCCGGATGGTCCACCATGCATGATGGTGGGTCAGGAAGCTGCTGTAGTCTTTGTGTAACCTAGAAATTATGAAAGGTAAGTAAGTGACAATAGATTGAAAAAAAGATTGACTGCAAAATGACAACCATGTTTGCCTAGTGTTCACACTTGTGATGTATCCATACAGCAGTTATTCTAGGGTTCTTGTAGGCATTTGTTCACAATTGCCACAGGAACACCTGTTTTTAAACAACTCCCCCTGGGGATTAATAATATAGTATTCTGATTAAAGCAGAATTTTTATTATTCATTGGAAAATACGATAGCTATGCAATCACGTCACGTTGTTTTTTTTGTAATATTTATTGAAAGTTTATACACGGTTGTTACTGGTTAAAAAGCAATACTGCTGGTGGAGAGGTGATGGGAGGCAACTGTGGCTTATTGAAAACTGCAGTTGTTGAAAATTGCTGGCAGTAGCTAATTACAGGTCGTCATTGCAAATTGAACAGGTTCTCAACTGACTTACTTGGCTACAGAAAAGGTAAATGAAAAATAATAAATAATATGGGGTTACGCTTTTCTCTAGTAACGGCAATTGCTACATTGCATCCGCTTTACTGCAAACTGAACAGCAGTAAACGCCAGCCGAGGTTTGACTAAGCTTTACTATGTAAACACTCAAGGCAGGAGAAGGGGATTGTTATCTGTAACAACAAGGGGGAGATTACCACTAAGCCTGTAAAACTTTCGTTAATCTATGCAGTAACATAAAAGTAATGTCGAGGTAACAACCTACTTAACTACTAACCACTGAGAAACATCCATGTTCATTCTTGGCTGCTGACTTTCTTCTGGAGCCAGTTCTCCCACAAACTCCACCTTTGCCATTGTCACGCGATGCCGTCCTCACGTCTTCCGCAAGGCAGGAAGAGGTGGGCAATGCAAATACTGTCTTTGTGCAGCACATGCAGTAGCTCATTAGCATTTAAAGGGAAAGGCACTCAAACCGGCCACGTAGAGCAGGGCCGTGAAACTGTATTTTTCATATTTAGACATCTTCTATTTAGATATAAAGGAACCATGTCAAGAGGAGTTTAAGATTAAAGAACCACAATACTAGGGAGATGATAAATGAGAAACACAGCCTCCCTTGATTTAGACTCTAATCCAGCACTAGGCAGGAATAATGGCATGATGGCAAGGTGATTCTAAATGAAAGCAGAAATAACACTACATAATAGCAAATATAATAGTAACATACCTAAAGATAGCAATAACTATATGTTAATACACATAAAAATACATGTGGATCAAAATCAAACATTAAATATCGGATATGAACTGCTGTTAGAGTAGGGTTATGTAGACTGATTGGTTTCTAGATTATCAATGACGGGATTAAATAGGCCCAAAGGCCTATACAGCACAAATATCCACCACTCAAATGCATCAAACATGTCCAAATAACTTTTGACAAGAATTTGGCTACAAAAAAAATGAATCTGAAAATCATAAAAAAAACATTATTAATTCCTGATGGTTCGACAACATTTGGTTTACTGATCCAGAAAGCCTAACTACATAGCAATATATTGATAATATTGCCCCTTCTAGAGCAGGGATGGGCAACTGGCAGCCTGCGGGCCGCATGCGGCGCTCGTCCTCACTCCATGCAGCCCGCGAGTCAATTTCCAAATATCAATAATTCACAGTGTCGTCTGAAGGAACATTATGCAAACAATTTGTATCTTGATGAGAGAGATAGGGCTACTTCTAAGCCCCGAATCACACCCCATGCAAACATGCTCTATCCTTTTTAATTAATAGAGAGGCGTTAGTGGAGCCTGTTTCATATGTCCACGCTTGCTCTCCATGGCTTCTCCATGGATAACACCGGAGCGCACAACAAGGATGCGCTCCGACTCGGACTGCCCTTCCTGCGTTCATCCGCAAAAGGAGCGGCTCAAGTGCGGTGCGTAAATGAAGGCCACACGCGGCTCAGAAAGCATCTGCCGCCAGAGCTGGAAGACAAATGACTCAGCAAGGTGGACACACTGTGGGCAGCTATTTACTACATCAAACACCTGTGAAGCCTGCTGGATTTGTATCGGGATGGAAGTGTCACTTGGAGACGCGCGTAACTGCGCCACTGCAGCAGAGGACAGAGTGCAGCAATAATGGCAAATACTCGCTCAAGTTGGCACAGCCATATAAATGTGCCACAAAGTCAACCCAGTGGGAGACTTAGAGATCAGACGCTAAATTCAGATAAGCTGTTGTTAACGCAGTGCTAACCTGAGCCAGTGTGCAGGCGAAGTAGAGCGCACAGAAGGAGAGATTGAGAGCAAGAGTGAGCGGTCTGCAGCGCAGCCAGCAAGAGTCTGTGAGAGCACAGAGGTTATTGTTGCACATAAAAGCAAACATGCAAATACATTTATTGAGCATAGAATATATTTCTGTTTCCGCAAATTAAATTATGTTTTACCCGGGGAAAAATCATCTTCAAAATAAAATGTATGAGCTCGCAAAATATATTTTTCTGTGCTCAAAATCTCCCATTGCTCCTTCACGGAATAATAATGAAAGATGTCATAGAATGTGTGGGCAGAGAGTAGAAATGCACATCAATCATGAATATTGGTTTTTGTTATTATTGTTGCACTTTGTGCCTGTGCTATTTTATTGAATGATGATTTTTAAGTTTTAATACATAAGTGTATATCACTCAGGAATGTGAATGGGGATGCAGTATCCTACTGGTGGAAGTGCGATTACAATCTGGCCCTCAGGTAGTGAGGATAACATTTTTGTGGCCCTCTCTATCATTAAAGTTGCCCATCCCTGCTCTAGGGGATGGTGTAAGTTTTTCCATCCCCATAATTTATGAGATGTGGGAGAGTCATGATTATGTTGAACATAATGATGTGAAGTATCATAGTCCATATTTTTGGTGCAGATAGCAATTTTATGTTCAGCTATTCTTTGTTTCAAAGGACGTTTAGTTTGACTCACATATACTTGACCCCAAGGACAGTGAACCCAATAACCACATCTGTAGACCCCCAAGAGGTAGGTTTGGTAAGCAAGTTGATCAAGGAGAAGGGGACTGGGTCATACTGTACATTATTCTCTCTGTTGGAGCTAGACCTTTTAAAGAGAAGGTTCTGAACAAATATTTTTCATATTTGGATCTGATTTCAAAATGTCCTCAAAGTTATCAACACTGACTGTGATGCTCACACGATCTTAGTTGCCTGTGATGTGCAAAGTCTGTCCACCTGTATTCTCTACAGCTTGATGCTCGTAAGAAGACTGAAGCAATAACACATGAATATTAAATGAATTATTACTCTACTGGCAGGCTCAAGGAATCTCTTCATGGTCCAGCTGAGAGCCGGGGAGCCATCTCCTTGTCTGTCCTTCATTGTTGGGTACGGGCTCTTACAGGATGGAGCTGCAGATTACAACCATGGCAGTTAAACTCAGATGAGATCAGATACACAGATTATAAAAGTATTCTATTTGGGTATTTTTGTTGACCTTCCATTAATACTTGGTTGATCTATAGTGCTCACATTGTGACATGGACAAACTAAAAATGTTAAAGCTAATGTTAGGAAGGTTAAATGTAAATGTATGCAAAGTTATCAGACCTCCGGTTTTGCTCATTTTGTCCTTGTGGGTGGATCGAGCAATGATGTGATCCATCTCCTGTTCTGACACCTGAAAAAAAGACAATGACAGTGTCCTCACTACCAAATGAACTTCTAGAAATAAACAAAAAAAAGTAATGAAAGCATTCAACATTATGTTATATGGAAAGTTGCAATGGGAAATAGAATTGGTGTGTGAATTTTAAACAATGAATGATTGCATACTTGGAGAACATTCTACATCATCCTCAATTAACTGGAGTTGTTGCAAGAATGTTACTAAATTCCTTATTACATCCAAACATTTAAAGAAAATATGTCTGTAGCCCAACCATGTTTGAGACCATGTACAGTTTTGGGGAGATATCAATATGGCTATCATCAAAATTCTGGGCAATGATATATCTGTAGGTATAATACTATACGTTGGTCATTTTAAAAAGGGAATATTCTGTTAAGACAAGGTAGATATTAGTTTGTAAAATTAATATTATGGAGAGAGAGAGAGAGAGAGAGAGAGAGGCCCAAACCAAGATGGATGGCTGAAAATTGGCAATGAAATGTATGACACAGAGTGTAAGAGAGATAAGAGGAACAATGTCAGGAGAAATAGGAGAAATAGATTATGTTTTCATGTCAACGACAATATATCGGAATGAGCCACGAGCCAAGAGGAGACCAAGGTACGTTTTAACCGTTTGTTATTTTGGTATAAATGACACATTGAGAAACCAGAAACAGGTCGTATTTTCGTTTTTCTAATTTTGGGCAGACAACAGAAATCACCAATTCGGCTCGATTTCTTGTTTTTTTGTTTGTACTGACAAAACAAATTTACCACTCAATATTTCGTTTCCATTGGTGGGCGGGGCTTCGGCACCCCATTGCCTCTGATTGGCTAGTGTGCTCTGTCAGTTATATTTGTGCTGTGCTTTTCAAAATAAAGGTTCTCGTGTACGTCTCGGCCTTTAGACAGCGCAATGTTAACACAAACATCTTGCGACAGACAGACGAGACTACGTTATGATCACAGACCACACTGACGGTCTTTAGCTTCATTGTTATGCTCTTACTGAGCGGTGCAGCACAAGATTTTGTTTTATGACCTTCAATGACAATAAAAAAGTTTTTCATATCAAATGAACAACCTTTCATCCATTTTTGAAATGTTCTGCTGTTGCATGGGTTATAAAGTAATGCAAGAGAAAACGATAGCCTCAATACATAAATCAATAAGATAAAGTAATGCAAGGCAAGGCAAGTTTATCTGTATAGCACAATTTAGACACAAGGAAACTCAAAGTGCTTAACAGGCGCATACAAACTACATTAAAAGACATAAAAATTTCATTTAAAAGACATTAAAAATTGCATTAAAAAGACATACCTCGGATCAAACCACACAACTTAAATGCAGCGGCATATTGTATTGACTGTTAATGTGCAGCTGCAGACTAAAACGCACCATGTCTGTTTTGAAAATTAAAGTACTATAGTACGTTTTCTGAAGGATGCACTGTGAACAGTGACGTCTGCTCTCAATAATTAGAAATATCACTGGCATATGGCATGTGGCAAACGTTGCAAATACATAAATGATGCAGAACCAAAGACACACAAAACACATGCAACAACAAAATGCTGCAACAACAAAATGCTGCAAACAAAGAAACGATGCAGAACCAAAACGACACAAACCCCAATATAATATATCTAATTTAAACAGAATTTTTTTTTTTTGCATAAGCAAAATGCTTCTTGTTAACACTCGAAGGGCCTGAACTCCAACACTACTAGACCGGCCGTAAGCGGTCATTGTGACCGCTAGATATTAAACTGTTTAAAGAGCAACTAAACCCCTCAGTTTTGAATGACGTGCTCTAAGCTGGAAATTCCAAAAATGCCTTGATTATGGGCTCCAGGAGTACTCTCCGATTCCCCCCTCCCTCCTCCCCCCTAACTTTCACCACACTCACATGCGCAGAAAAGTGAGTTTTTAGTTTTTATAGGAGGGGGCGGAGCTAACCGTGGTGGACCGTGACGAAAGCTGCCTCCAATACGTCATCTGCCTCCATCTCAGCCAATAGGAAAATTCGATTGTAATAACAGGGTTTCAACCCATAGAGGGCAGTCACACTTACATTTTTACTACAAAAAATACGCCAAATTGAAATACTTCGACTAAAATGTCAAGAGTTGGACCAGAATCACTCAGCAACACTACTTCATACCCAAATACATTGGTTTTCAGCAGAAAAAAGTGGTTTGGGGGATTAGTTGCTCTTTAATATCAACTGATATTAAACAGTGGGTATTAAAACCAACTGAGTGACGAATGCATTCATTGTCATGATATTTTTTTAAAAAACGAAATAACACCAATATTTACATTTTAACACGCTTAATTAGACATTTATCAATATTCATATAATCGCACATAGTAAACCGTAATTGTTGCATATATTTACACAAGATTTTAATAGAGAAAACTCAGAACAAGAAAATTAACAATTAAAAATAACTTATTTGATTATGAAACATTTTATTTTAACACTTAAAATAATAATAATAATAATAATAATAATAATAATAATAATAGAAAAAGCTGGAAACGAGCTGATCTAAAACACAAAAGAGCCGTTGTAATCACTGGTCACAGTCTGCAGATTACATCCGCTCTCCTGACAGCTACCACACGCGGGCTTGTGGCGTTTCAAGCGTCCGACGTTTGGTTCTGTTTGCAGCTGGGCTGCTGCCCACCTTGTGCCGACTGCCGCGGCCGCTTTCCCCTCCATGTATTCTGCCCTCAGCTCCTCTGCTGCAGCTGCAGGACTTTCCTCCGGGCTCTCCTGCTGCTGGTGCTCCTTGAATAAGATGCGGGCATTGATCCCAGCCAGGTGAAAGATGTTATAGAAGACCGCCACTGGACATCTTCCCATACCGCCTTTGACGGAGTACGCCCTCGCATCTGGTCCGGGTCGTCCATGCAGTATTGGTGTTGTTGTAGTACATCACAGACTCTGATTTTGCCTTCGCCCCACTAAAAGTGCCCACACCTGTGTGCAGGTGCTCAGGATGCAGACATTCTTCCTCGGCTTTCCTGGTACACAGTCAGAGTCGCATCACCAGACTGTGTTGAACAGCTCCGCTCGCTGTGTCACGGAGGGGAAACTCCGTTTATGTTTGCGCATGGTGCCAACCAGGCTTTGTAATACAACTATAGATTAATTAACTTGCAAATAAATTCGCAAAGAAGCACAATAAATGCGGGGTGTCGTTGTTAATGAGACCCCGCAAAATGATGTGTGGTCAATACGACCGCTTATTATGGAAGCGAATCTGTTCCATAATTCAAATTAAAATGCATTAACAGAAATGCTTTTTCGTTTTCAGAATATAGCTGCATTATGTGACTCAAAAATAAAATGAGTAATAAATTATCCAAATTGCATTTTCATTTTCTTCTTCAAGACTGCTCACTTTGCAACTACATTAAAATGATGAAGACAATTACATTTAAGATTTAATTTTCAAAATATGCCCCAGCAAAAAGTTGCCAAAATTCAATTTGAAGTGTCAAATTTGAAAATTAAAATGCATTAGCAGAAATGCTTTTTCATTTTAAGGTCATCGCTGCATTATTTGACTCATAAATAAAATGAGTAATAAATCGTCCAGATTGCATTTGCATTTTCCTCTTCAAGACTGCTCATTTTGTGCCAGGGCTTAAAAGGAAACTGCTTTTTCGTTTTAGCGGCGCAGGAGAGTGACTTTGCGAATTGTGCCTCTGTTCCTCTTCAACCCCAGTGTGACCGACCGTGCTTCACATCCAACACGTTAGGGGGCGACAGTGTGCATGTTCGTCGCTGGAGCAAGAAGAGAGACAGTGTGAAGGCTGTGTTGTTGTTAGCATAGACTGTGGTACATGTTGTCAGAAACAGTTGGGAAATCACCACCATGTACTGCGGTCAGGACAGCCATGGTTCGCGTTTGCTTGGTCAAATCAGCCGCACTTTTTTTTTTCCCAGTGCGCAATGCTCTAACATTTACGGTGATCGTAACGAGCTGCTGGTAGTGAGTGATGGGTCTGCTGCAGTCTCACAGTCAGAACCGTGAAACACACGCGGTACTTTACAGTCAGTACTCCCGGTAATAAACTGAAGCTATCAGCTGGACTGTACGTCGACGTCGCCCCCATATTGGATGTGGCAGCTCAGCCCCGTGAACTGATACAAGCCAATGGAGTGAAGCTAACAAAGTGCTATAATGTCTGTCATTTACACATTCACACACGTACGGATACATTCAGGAAACAGAGAGGAACCAAAAACAACGTGTGTAACGTTCTCTGATTATTATAAACGTTAACTACTCCTCAAATGTTCAGTATACAACTTCAAAAAGTTTAATACTTCCGTTGTGTTGACACTTCGGTTTTGTTAACTCAATATGCAGCATTTCTCTGTTGCATGTGTTTTGGTCTGTGTCGTTTTGGTTCTGCATCGTTTATGTATTATCGTTTGACCGTTGCTGCGCGTCAGCTGCACATTAATAGTCAATACAATATGCTATTGCATTTAAGCTTTGTGGTTTGATCTGTGTGGTTTACACTGTGTGGTTTGATCCGAGGTATGTCTTTTTAATGCAATTTTTATGTCTTTTAATGTAGTTTGTATGCGCCTGTTAAGCACTTTGAGTTTCCTTGTGTCTAAATTGTGCTATACAAATAAACTTGCCTTGCTTTGCATTACTTTATCTTATTGATTTATTTATTTAGGCTCTCGTTTTCTCTTGCATTACTTTATAACCCATGCACCAGCAGAACATTTCAAAAATGGATGAAAGGTTGTTCATTTGATATGAAAAACATTTTTATTGTCATTGAAGGTCATAAAACAAAATCATGTGCGGCACCGCTCAGTAAGAGCATAATAATGAAGCTAAAGACCGTCAGTGTGGTCTGTGATCATAACGT